>NDXB01011875.1:123530-270359 GCA_002631895.1 Agapornis roseicollis
AAAAAAAAAAAAAAAAGAAAAAAAAAAGCAGTAAATAACAAAAACCTATATCCTCCAGCTGGATTGTTAAATATGCAGACAGCTTGTAATTAACTACAGCATGTGAAGAGGTTTCTTCTCTGGCCCTTAATCAATGGGAGCTTTGCCAATGGCTGTGGCCCATGTTATGCAGAGTTCTCTGAAAGAAAGAAGGATTTCTTCCATAGCTGTGAAAACAGATCTAGCACTAATGAAATCTGAGGTTGCAATTGCAATTGATCTTACTGATATGGAGAACCAACTTGTGCTTGCTTAGTAAGACAGCATCTCTACTGCAGTGTGATTCTGTGAGTGCCTTCTGTTTCCTGCCCTTCTGGCAAAGCCCCGAGGGATGCACAGCGCTGAGTAGTCCCCTGAACACCAGGATGAAGCAAGTGCTGCTTCCAGCAGATTTATGTCTCATCGTTAATTGAAGCTTTTCAAAAGATGTGGCTGCTGTTTCTGCTTCTTTGTATTGTCTGGTGTCTAATAAGGTGTGAGCTGTCACTACAGTTTTCTTTCAGCTGGAGCACTTAAAAGGTCCCTGTCTCCTATTCAATTGCTAATGTTCATTGAATGTAACAATATATATGGCATTTTTCCCCACATCAAATTACATTGGGATTGGTTAATGAGATCAAAATTTACAGAATGGTTGCCAACAGACATGTACATGTGAACATATATAAACAGGGTAAGTGCAGGAGCCTCATTTTGCTGAAGCGGCCTGATGAAGACACTTATCACTGGGATAAACCAGCCTGGGACTGGTTTTATGGTTTCATGATTTGGTTATGTTCCCAGTTCTAACAATTCTGGGTTTAAAAACATTTCAGTAACAGTTCTTGGTTGCTGAATGTGATTGTAAGAACTTGATGGGTTTTTTATGTGTATGCTTTCAGCATTTCCCATTCTGATACGATATTTGATGTGTTAATAAATCTTATATAGAGGTGAAGCTATTTTTTCCTATAGTAATTACCCATTAAAATTATATCAATGCAGGCAGGAAGAAAATACAGATTAAACAAGGTCTAAAACAAAAGTACTTGGAAGATCAAGTTTCTCACATTAGACCCTCCTGGGAAATTTATAGGCACATTAATTACTGCCTTTCACCTTTAAGTTCTTCTATGCTTTAATGGTATATACCCATGTACAGACACAGAGATGATCTCTGTACTGAGCTAGGAAAGCAAGACGTGCTGTTGTCTGCAATTCAACAGAAAATGATACCCTGATCTTTGACAACCAAAGCACAAAAGGAGGGTTGTGATCTGGCATTTTCAAGCAGCACCAGTAAAGCAAAACCTTATGAACAGCATCATATCAGCTCAAGCCCTTTGTCGTGAGAGTGAAGATGTCGTTTGCTCTGTGTTGTTTAACCACAGTAACACACAAAAGTACAGGATGTTCTCACCACAGCCTATCAATACTTACTAGAGACCAGGAATCAATAGAAGAAGGCTCCTGGTTTTAGCAGATGGATTTATAGCCTGACTGGCACTGGTAGTTCAAAGAAGTTGGAATAATGTACCACATGAATACTTGATGAAGGATTTTGCATCCCTGGAAATTTTAAAATCAAGATGGAGGTTTTCCTGAAATAATAGTAATAGTAACAGTAACTATAATAATTATTATAATTACAATCAATGCTCTGTGTTCTGTGTAATACAGGAGATCAAAGAGGTAATTACAGTCTCTTGTGACCTTAGATGGAGTACTTGTTTGTAACCACTGTTCTTTGAAGCCTTAGCATGCTTTACAGGCCTGAATTAGAGCTACTGGGTCATCTCACGCAGGTCATGTACTGTAAACACTTTGCTTCAGTTCTCTGCCCATACTGTTTCCCTCACCTTGTATCTCCCTGCCCTCACAGTGCACGGCTCTGGAAGGAACAGCCTGAACATCTCTTTTCTGTTCCTGTGTTCCAGCCAAAGAAGACGGTGGGCACCAGGAGCAGAGTAAGGCCTTCACTTTGCAGGGAAAAGCACAATGTGCATTCTCCTGTTTACCAGCAGAAAAGGGGAGGAGAGGATATTCCCCAGGGAGCTGTCTCTGGATACCAGTGTGCCCAGGTTAACTTGGAGCCAGGACTCCAATGTATCACACTTACCTGAGCCTGCAGCTAATGAGGCAAATTAGCCCTACATGAATAAAATATCTGTCAGGCATAGCAGAGCCCATATGCAGTGCTTGCATGTGTGAGTGCCAGCCAGGAAAGGCAATCTGCTGGTACTGAGCACGCACCCAGCAGCCTCACAAGAGGCCAATTCTCTGTGTGAGTAGGCAGGCGGGTGCTATGTCCCACAAAACAAATTGCTACTGTTCAACCCCCTGAGAACAGGCAGGAGGAAAGGCTGCTATTGAGTGCTCTGACTACCTTGCACTCTCCCAGGATAAATGCCTCTTATAGAAAAAGCTGCTTCAGTATTTCTGGAATGCCGCAGCATAGTACATCAGGTTAGTGGGAACAGGTAAATGAACCTTATTTACTTACATCAGAAAGACTCTGTTCTGTTAAACTTTGTTTTTCTTCCAGTGGGTCATCAGATTTTTACAAGGTCAAGTGGCATTTGACTTCAGGCATTCAATCTATTAGGAATAGACAGGAGGGAATTAGCCTAATGTCAGCTCAGGAAAAGTGCTTTTAATACAGACATCTTTTTCTCTGCAGAAAGGAGACTTTTGTACTGCCTCTGCTTCAGTTTCATATTAGTTATTTCTTAACTTCTTTGGAATTGCAGAGCTTGAACTGACAGATGTCTCTTGTTTTATTAAGCATGGCTATTTATATAACATGACTTACTTATTGCTTCTTAGTTCACATCAGTGATTAGCATTTTCTGCACCTCTTGAAGCCATGCAATAGAAATGAGAGCCAAAGGCAGCAGAGAGCCTCTTCCAACCTCCTTCGTTTTTTTGCACAAGCATTCACTTGCAAATACCAAACACAAACTGGGTGTTTTCTCCCTTTGCCTAGTGTAAAATTCAGGAAGGATGAACAGAAGCTCCTTGGATTCATCTCTTACTTGATAAACAGATGATCCAGTTTCAAACACAGAGTTTAAACCTATGCTAGATTCTTCCAAGCAAGCACAGAGAGGCAGAGGCTTCTGCTGAGCCTCTCAGAGCATTGTCTATGAGAGTTAGACAATCATAGAATGTATATGAGAGGGTAAACAATCATAGAATAGTTAGGGTTGGAAAGGACCTTAAGATCACCTAGTTCCAACACCCCTGCCATAAGCAGGGACACCTCACACTAAACCATGCCACCCAAGGCTTCATCCTTCTATAACCCCTTTCTCCCATGCTGCAAGTGTATCTACACCAGACCCAGATTTAACATGACACCCACTGCACAGCCCACCTTACCTGCTTCTCAAGTAACACTGATTTCTCTGCACAAGATCATGAACAGATGTTAAAAGTGGCCTTTGAGATGCCTTTCTCTTAGCAGTAGGCTGGTTCCTACCCTTATGCATGAGTACATCTTATGAATTTCCTTGGAGAAACAAAAAGCAGAAAGGTACTTCTTAGAGCTGCCTGAGAGACAAATTAGGAGTTGGGGATGGAAATCAGTGCAAAAGAATCCTCAGTAGACTGCTAGAGAGTCACAAGATGCAGATGTATTTTAGATGAGGAACAGTCCTGCAAGGCAATTACCGGGAGCCTCAGCACTTAAGCCACATATTAGATAAGAGATTTAAGGGAACTATTTTTCACAGGCAGGAGGGAGAAACATAATCGAATTTATCGTATCCACTGAAGTGGATCTAATGCTATATAACATCTATATGTACAGGGAATTGCTTTTGCTTATTTAGGATACCAAACTGGCCAATTACATGACAAAGCCCTTATAAACCCTGTTACAATGTTTGTAAGATGCAAGTAGACAAAGAGGTACAGAGAGCTCTGAGATAAACACTGCAAAAAAAACCCCAGCAAGCAGAGATTCTTACTAAAGAAAATACCTGTGTAACGGAAGGATGTAAGTAGGGAGTTAGGTGTTAAAAAATCTCTTATTAAATTGTTTATTCTATGCCTAACTCACACTGGGTTGCTGGGGTTTTTTTAATAACCTACATTAATTATAATCCAGTTCCAGCAGAATCACTCTAACAGAATTGACTAAAGAAACATGCCAATAAAGTGTTAATAGACATGCAAAATTAAATCTCATAGCTAGATTCATTACTTTTGCCTTTATATAAGGTAAGGAAGAAGACAGGTACATAATGAACTGTAGTCTTGCACTTTGAACATTGAGAATGAAGTAAAATAGTGATTTTGAAATGTGAAAAAAGGAAATCACTGAATTATGTATCCAGAAAACACCAATCCTGGAGGAAAAAAAAATAAGAAAAGAAGAAAAAAGTCTAAAGTAACATATAAAAGAGAATACCCCATGCAAACAGTGTAATTTTCCCAGCTTTTCAGTTTTCCTTATGGCTTACATTAATTCAGAGAATGCAGTTTATAATTTATGCCATGCACATATGTGTTCACACATTTCTGAAGGCTGTTCTTCAGTTTCTGCAATTCACTTTTTGCTCTAATAATAAAGCAAATATCTTAGATAGTCCACTACACCCACTCAGAAATGCATGATGAATGTCTTCAATATTATTGCTAGTGTCATGTCCAGTCCATTTTAGTGATGTTCTCAGTTGCCTCACAAACTTTCTGTTAGAGAGGGTTTCCTGGTTTTCCCTGTCATCCAAGCCTTATCTTCATCTTACTGTTGTTAGTCTTGTTTCAAAAAAAAAATTCAGAATAATTACTTTTATCAACTATTTTCATCAGCACATGCAGGCAGTATCTTGTATATGCACAGTAATCACACAAGAATTCATGATTGTTAGCTTGAGGTTTTATTGTGTTCTCCTCTGAACCATATTTCATTTCAGGAACTCGAAGTCTTTTTTCTGTCCCGCCACCAATGCTATCGCGATAGAAAACAGCTCAATGTTCAAAGCCAGCCTTCATCACAGTTCATGATTACTGTGTATAGTATTTGCACTGCTGTAGAATGCCTTATGCTAAAGTCAATTCCCAATTTCTTCTACCTTGAGAAGCCAATGAAGAACATTTCAGAGCCCAAGCCTTGTCTGTGTTGCTTCCTTCATCATCCAGTTTAATGCAATCTCTTTCCTCCTCACCTTTTCCTGTACCTGATAGATGAGGTAACCTCTTGAAGTTACTTTGGCCAAGATCTTCCTGAAAGAAGGGCTGATTTCAAAGTTAGATTAAGGTGCTCAGGATCATGTTCAGCTGAGTTTTGAAGATGGACATTTGCTATCCTCTCTGGCCAGCTGTTTCCAGCGTTTGACCACTGAACCACATATGAAGAGTATTTTTCCTTTTATATATAAGAGAATTTCCCATGTTGCAAGCTGTGATAGCTACCTCTGTGCCTTTGTCTGCCTCCTATTTAACCACCCTACTATGTACCTGCAAACACCCATTAGACCCCCTTCTTTTCCACAAACTAGCTCCCTACATCTAAGATCTAAAGCGTTTTCGGGAAGCAGCTGCAAGATGTATGGCTCACAACTTCGCATCTGAGCTTGCAGGACCTGCTGCATCTCACAGGGAAAGGAGTGCCTGGAAAGTGATAAGCATCATCTTGAACTCCCTAAGGGGCGTCATCCCCCCTCTCAACTGAGAGGCTTAACTTCTACTTTGGAACAGAAAAATGCAGTCTTAATAATAGATCACTTCTAAATAGTGTTAGATGTTGGATGTTGAATGTTGGAGTCTAGCTGTTCAGTGGTGGAACCCAAATCATACCAAAAAACATTAATACGGTTTTCAGCACATCCATGTCATTCCACTGTTTCAAACCCTCCAAAACACAGAAGCAGCAACCTTACCTCAATAAGAACACCTCATTGTAGCACTCCAGAAGGCCCTATCCTAAACCACCACCTCTAACCTTTCAATTCTTGAATATTTAATACTGTTTGAAGCTTGTGAGCTTAGGAGCTCTCTCTCCTCCCTACTGTGCACATTAGTTCAGGATCTCACAATTTCCAGGTGACCCCACTTCTGCTGTTGTACATTTTTGACATTTTCTTTCATATTGGTGTCTATCAAACATGTTTATTTCGCCACCACAGATTTAACAATGGGGTTTTAATGTTTTACTTGGTGTTGTATTTGTAAAATTAATTAAAACTATAATTATACTTCTGTGAAAATTTTCATTAATTTTTTTTTTTAAAAAAGGCAGAAAATAGCCACTCCTTCTTTATATTCTGTCCTCCTTTCTATTTCAGTCAGCCAGTAATCATTTCCTACATGTCCACCAATAACAACCATTTACCTAAAAGAGACTCTGCTGCACATTAAAAATGAAGAAGATAAAAGTGCTCAGATACCTCACTGAGGGGTGTTACACTAAAGATGGGATCCCAAATACAAGCAGACAGAGACATCAAATACATAAAAGAATTGCTTTCTGGATGCATAAATATCATGTATTCCATAGACATTGCTCCCTCTAATGGGAAGTTAGTGTTAAAGTTGCAGGTAGAGCCTGCCCAATATAATCCATAAACATTTGTGGATATGGCTCACATTTTCTGGATGATCTTTGGTCACACTTGGAAAAGAAGTTACCAGAAGTTACACAGGAAACAAGAAGATGAATGCCATAGCAGGGGGAAAGAGCTCAGACAGACCAGGACTGATTGGACACACAAGCTGCATGAACAGGATGCTACAAACAGCATCAACACATAATGGGAGTCTCACGTTGGGGACACAAAAGATAGGAATGTCCACAGGAATGGTGGCACAGCTATAAAGCTAAGCTTCAGAGAGAGCAAAGAAACAGAAGGTGAAAGAGAGAAAGAAGTGCAACTATTCTATGATTCTATGCTAAGGCCCAGTATTTTGTAGTTTAATTGTACAATATCACAAGGATGCACCTATTTTTTCTATTTTCTCTTTGAAGTTGCAGATCAGTTGGGAACCTGATGTATTCATGTGAATTCCTTGTTTTTTTCTTGGGCCTCAGGAAAGAACATTAAGTGCGTGGATTTGGTTTTGGTTGTTCCTCTAATTCTGTTTTTGTTGGGAAAGCTCTTAATTCATCATTGGATCTCACCTCTGATTCATCCTTTCCAATCTGACCTCAGAGGAACCAGGGACTGAGACCCAGCTCAGGAACTGTAACACTGACCTGAAATATCAACAATAACCACAATTGCCATCTGGTTCCCACAAAACTGGAGAAACAGAACTTCAGTCCTCTTCCATATTGCCTTGGCTGCATTCCCTTCAATGTGGTACGTCTTCTCCAGGTTTTGTTGCGGGAACTGACAAGACAAGGCAGTTGGGAACATATTGGCTTCCATGCTGATATTCCATCACTTAAGAAAAGGGTGAAGAGACAAAACTAGTATTGCAATTCATAGAGAAAGTGTGTTCCAAAGTCCTCTGAAGTCAGTGGAATTAATCCCACCAGCGTCACCAAGTACTGGCATAAAGCCTCAGTAAATATAGTATTTGTAAAGAAATCATTGTATGTAGTGGGTGCAAGAAAGATGTCTCAACAGTTCAGAAACCACAACTGAAGAAGGAGCAGGGGCAAAGACTGAGGAAATCATTACTAGGGGTGAAAGCTCTGAAAACATGGACTTCAGACCAAACTGAGGTATGGAAGGGAAGTTGAAAGACTTGAAAGTTAGACTGAAGTTGGTCCAGTGTTATCTACTGATAGAAGAAGGCAAGCGTTCTATGATTCTATGATTCTATGTTGTTGTACTCTGGTGTGCCTTATATTCCTTAAAACAGTTACCTATTCAAATTTCTGTATCCTTAGCTGATATTTGCTACTTCTTTTCCCAACTGCAGCTACACTATGCACACTTTATTAACACTTCAATTCACATAATCTGCCCAGGACAGCATTTGAATATGTTTTCTGTTTAAATTAACAATAAAATATGTTTGCATGACAGCTTGTCAGCCTAGCTCAGCTCTTGAAAATCAGTTCTGTGATCATAGAATCATAGAATGGTTTGAGCAGAATGGACCTTAAAGATCATCTGGTTCTAACACCCCTGCCACAGGCAGGGTCACCTTCCACTAGAGCAGGCCACTCAAAGCCCTGTCCAGCCTGGCCTGGAACACTGCCAGGGATGGGGCAGCCACAGTTTTTCTGGGTGTTGTGGTTTAAACCCAGCCACACACTCAACCCCCACTTTCTTGCCCTCCCCTGCTTCCAGAGGGATGGGGAGGAGAATCAAAAGGATGCAACTCCCACAGGTTGAGATTAGAACAGTTTAGTAACTAAGGTATAACACAAATCACTAGAGCTGCCGCCAATAATAATAATGATAAAGGAAATAACAAGGGAAAAGAATACAGCACCTCACCAATCACCGACATATAACTCACGACACCCCAACCCAACCGAGCGCTGACCCAAAAAAAACCTCCTCCAACCCCCAGAGAGCACTAGCCCTTCNGTTTAGTAACTATAACACAAATCACTACTGCTGCCGCCAATAATAATAATGATAAAGGAAATAACAAGGGAAAAGAATACAGCACCTCACCAATCACCGACATATAACTCACGACACCCCAACCCAACCGAGCGCTGACCCAAAAAAAACCTCCTCCAACCCCCAGAGAGCACTAGCCCTTCCAGGTAACTCCCAGTTGCATCCTGGGCATGATGTGCTATGATATGGAATACCTCTTTGGCTAGTTTGGGTCAGGTGTTCTGTCCCTGCTTCCTCCCAGCCTCCCCTCCTCCCTGGCAGAGCATGAGGCTCACAAAGTCCTTGCTCAGAGTAAAACATTTGAGCAGTAACTAAAAACATTCCTGTTATCAGTTTTGTTCCCAGGCCAAAACTCAAAACCATAGTGCTGCACCAGTTACTATGAAGAAAAAAAAATGACTGCTGAACCCAGGACACCGGCTAACCTGCTCTGGAGTCTCACCACCCTCACAGTGAAGAATTTCTTCTTTATAGCAAATCTAAATCTTCTCTCTTTCAGTTTAAAGCCATTCCCCCTTGTTCTATCACTACCTGTTTTTGTAAGAATCCCCTCTTCAGATTCTTGTAGCCCCCTTTAGTACTGGAAGACTGTTCTAAGATCTCCCCAGAGTCTTCTCTTCAGGCTGAACAGCCCCAGGTCTCTCAGCCTGTCTTCATAGGAGAGGTGTTCCAGCCCTCTGATCATCTTCACGGCCTCCTCTGGATTCACTCAAGCAGGTCCACGTCCTTCTCATGTTGAGGGCCTCAGAGCTGAATGCAGTACTCCAGACAGGTTCTTACAAGAGTGCAGTAGAGGGGCAGAATCATCTCATTTGACCTACTGGCCATGTTCCTTTTGGTGCAGCTCAGCGTATGGTTGGCTTTCTGGGCTGCAAGCACAAACTGCCAGCTCATCTTGAGCTTCTTACAGCCTCTTCTCCTTGTGAAATCCATACTATGACCCTCAGACATTAATGGACATTCTTCAAATATCATAACTTTATGGTCCAATTTCGTAATTGTTGGTAATATTCATCAGTCATGGAAGAAACACTTTCTCTTTCCCTGCTTGTCTGCACTTACATGCTTGATATAAGATAGACAGTGAATAGTTCATTCATTTGCTAGATAAAGTGGCTCTTTACACAGTGAGCCAATAGGAACAGCTCTGTGTTGTAGGCCTGAAAATGTATTGGATTTCACCTGAGGTACAAGAGCAGCTACTGGGTGGTCTCTACTGTTTCTCTTACTCTTCTTTTGTGCTGCCAAGTCCTTGGCAGAGAGGCTGCTCCAGCACTTGTGGTCATGTCAGTTCTGCGCAACAGGAGCGGCAGTATGAGATCTGGCAGCATTGCAGTGATGCTGATCCATGGGGGGTTTTCTCCCTGGGGGACTGCACTTGTCTGAGTTTGTAATAGCTGTTTACACTTCCCGTCGCCTTCTTGTCATAAGGAAAATATCGCCGGACTGTAAAATACTGAGGATTTCCAGCAGGGAGCAGCATTCATTCATTTGTGAAGGAGCAGAGGCTCCAGCCTGAACGGAACAGGCGCCCGGGGCTGAAAAACAGACTCAGAAAGCCCCTGCATAAGATAAAATGTTTACAGATGAGCGGACAACCAGCAGTGGGAGGGGTGTGGGAGAAGGGCAGGTTAAACAATTGGCACTAGGCCTCTCTTGTCTCTTCATCGGTGTAATGCCTCTGCAAGCATGACTTACTTGATATCTAGGACTAGAGAGGTCGGATGCTCAGAGGCAGGGCCAACAAATGAGCGGGATCAAAACATTCCCATATAGGGAAACATTTTCATCAAAATGTTCTCAGTGTTCTCCCTGGTTCACAATTATTACTTCAGGTACTGGAAATCTGAATTAAGCTCTCACTAATAATGTGTGCATAATACTATCACAATCCTAATAATACAGCATATTTTGCCCTTAGAAGACTAATAGGGCTCTTCAGCCATCTAGGCTGCTGTCTGTTTTGAAAGCTTTCAGTTTTAAAAATGCCCTTCTAACAATGTTTCTTACCACTGAACCCTGACAATTTCAAATCCACAGTCACAAATGTCACAACTTTGAAATCAGCCTGCTTCACAGGGAGAGTCAGGCTGTGAACAAGTGCAGAGAATATTTTAGTACTTGGAAACTGTATTAAAACCCACCCTTTTCACTACATAAGTGAATTTATATTAAAACCAAGTTTATAACCCCCTGCACCCCATTTACAGCACTCATGGTATTGTCACAATGCTCAAACCTATCCTTGTGCCAGTCAACCTGCCCTGGTTCTGCACAGCAGCCTCCTGTTGCTGCCCCCTCAGAAGTGCCTGTGTCCCGGCGGTGGAGCTGCACAGCGGGTGGATCAGTCCATGCAGAGTTACGTGACTGCTGTAATACAAATAGACATACCAACATTGGCTTTAAACCCCCAGGCTAGATCACAAGAGCAGTGAAGCTAAACCAGCATGTGCTTGTGTGATCCTCTACAGGATCCTGGGACTCTCTTAACAGCCTGTACCACTGACAGCTCAGATGTCCAATCCCCAAGAAGACAAAAGCAAGTTCCATCCTACCTCTAGCTAAAAGGTTATATAACTTTCTAGCAACTTGGCCTTCCTTGCAATCAGAAATGTGCGTAGTCATAAATTAGATCAAACTGACTGTTACAGTCACACTTCACTTTCATAGTATTCTTTATGTTGGAGTTAAAGGTTTACTTTAGTAAGACTGTTATAATCATTGAGTTGTCTTAGATATGTATTCCCACATCTTCATTTACTTAGATTTATTTTTTAAGTATAAACTTACTTTGTGTAAACTTAACTTTGCATGTCCTGGATTCATAAGGCTTGGTTCTGAGATAACAGCAACATTCCTGCAATATTTTTTTACTCCTCAAATTACTCTATTCTTTTAGTCTTAACTGCAGATTAATGTAGCTTTGTTTCCTGGCATCTCTTATATGTTTTTAAATAATTAAAACTGTATATAGTTCTCTCTATGAGAAGGCCAAAGCCAGTGTTTTCCCTTGTTTGAAAACTGTTAGGCCTGGTATTAAATTCCTTTAAAAGTTTCAGCTTCAAGGAGTAGATCTCTCAGTATAGAAGAGTATTCACAAGCATCAGCCAACACGACTCAAATGGCAGCAGCTCTGCTGTTATGCAGTGTCCAATGTACCTTGGTAAATCTTTCTCTTAATTTGCAGTGTGGAAACCGAATACACATACCTGAATTAACTAAGAGGCTTGTGAACAATAAAGCTAGCATGTAGCCTGAAAGTGGGTAGGAGCAAGGAACACATCTGTGATAAACAGAGATTCATTATTCTGGGTGGATGGAGAGTCCAGCCCAGTTCCTTGACTCCATCAGTCACAGATGGAGATTTCTTGGCTTTCTGGGGAAGAGCATAGCAGAAGCAGAAGGATCTAGTGTTACATGCCCAGGCAGTCTCATAGCCTCTGGCATCTTACAGCTTAGGAACTTTCTGAGCAAGAGTCACTGTCTTCATATATGCAGCATTTTTTTTTCTTCAATAATGGATCCAGCTTCCTTTTGAACTCTCAGGAGCCATGTTCTTAGTGTTCTGTTGCAACTCCTCTTCTTTCTGGAACTCTTCCATAACTCTTTTACACCCTGAGGAACAAGCTGCCTTCCTTAGTCTGTCTGAACCCATCACAAGCTATTCATCTGGTACCTCCGATTACTGCTCCAGGAAAGGAGGCAAAATGTACCCACCTACTCCACTTAATAGCTTTCCATCGGCCACCTCAGTGGTCTCCTTGCTGTGCTGAAGATGTATAGCTATTCCTTTGTGGGAGTCACTCCCTGCAGTGACCAGCCAGTAGGGACAGCCAAGGACACTAACTACACTCAGGACTATCAGAACCAGCAGGGCTATGGCCATGACCAGCCCCGTAGGATTTGCGCCATGTGCAAAGCGGAGTCAAGCCAACCACTCTCAAGGGACTCTTCAAGGCCCACTGCCCAAGCTGCACGAAACCCGAATTTCTTTGTCTGCAGCATATGCTGCAGAGTGGTGTGGTAATAGCTGAACTCAATTTAAATGAACCACAGCCTAGCCACAGCAGCACAGAGCTCAGCAGAGGGTAATTTACTCTGCCTCTTAGCAGGGATCCTTAAAGAGTCATGACAGGTCCAAGTAATCTGTCAAAGAGCAGCCTGAGGAGCCAGGAGTCTCTGGATGCTAATCTGTTACAAACAATAGACTCATTATATGCAAATTAACAGGAGAAGTGGTGATTGGCCACTACATCTACCAGGACAACTGCTCCATTTAAAAGGAACTTTAACTACCCTGAAATCTGTAAGCTTAAAAAATTAAGTGGCTACAGTTTGCGTCCTCAGACAGCCTGTGCATGGACCCCCTGAATGCTGCCAACATGGCAAGCTGGAAATAGCGCTCAGTGACTGAAATCCACGGGAAAACAATAACAAATCAATGCAGACACTGAATTCTTAAACAGCCCTGGTTTTAGTTAATTTTAATTCCCTGCTCCATCAAGGATTTACTTGTTAAATGTCAGAAAATCCATCCAAATCTAGGGAGTGGTGTATTTCTGGAACAGATGCATGGGAGGCTTTTGTGCATGGCTGTTTTCTTAGAGGAGTCAAAGCTGAACCTGGGGAGCACAGCAGCAGCTAGGTAGTGCCTGACAAACTGGAGCAGTTTCCCACCTTGATTCAAAGTTAAACAACAACTCGGTAGTCAACTGCTTACTGCTTTCTCCAGCTGATACTTGATTGCAGGGAGGTCATGAGTTTTCTGATGCCAGTGCACAAAGCTGATCTTAATTAAAATATTCCATTGAAAATGTTTCATAAGATAGGAATAGAAGACTGACGCCAGTCTGTCACAACTCACTAGACCGCTCGAAATATGGAATCAGGCTGGCAGGTCAGGAGCTGCTATTGCTGTACTGCAGCCAAATGGAGTCCTGGGCAGAAGGTTTGGCTTCTAGATAGGGGTGGGTTTTTCTTTTGTTGTTGTTTGGTTTTGGGTTTTTTTTGAAGCATGCCATGTCAAGTGTGTTTATGGTGCTTCTAGGTAGATAAGAAGCCTATATAGTCTTTAAGATCCTGTTGTTCATGGTAACAGCATGTAGGTTAAGTAAATATTAACTTCCATAGGCGTGGTGATAGAGCATTTTTAAAAATTAGGCTTATAGGGATGTATCTAGTTACCCAAATACATACATCTAGTTCTGAAAATCTCAGCCAGAGTCTAACAGACTCTGTTACCAACCAACTCACCTCTCCCTTTCATAGCTCAAAATCCCATCCTCACTTTTAGCTTCAGTTCAAAAGGACAATTAATCTGACACACTGGAGCCCACTAAAGCACCTATGCCGGTCAATGGATAAAGCCCAAGGAACTGAATCTTGTGTGATGCTGTGGCTGTTGCAGTTATAGCGTGCATCAGGAGTGATAGGGAGCAGTTATCCAGCTGCTCATTTTAGTCCTCTGTCCCACATCAGATGCTTACATAATCATTAAAATTTCACATCCTTCTTCCCTGTGAAAAAAATAATGCACATAACTGGGAGACTGGACGCATCTGCAGCAGATGTAAATACGGGGTTCACCTCTGCTCCTGATCATTGGTTCGCTTTGGAGGGCTTTTTCATCAGAAATCGCTCAGCCCACGGGACCCCAAATACCAGTGCTGTTACATCAGTGATGACCATACCATGCAGCCCACAGAAGACTTTGCAGGCTTTTCCTAATTAAGCTATTTCAGCTGTACACATAGGATAGGGGAATGTGACTCAGCCTACATACAAAAATACTTTGCACTTACATTGCGCTCTCCTTCCAAGCATTTTAGTGTGCTTTCTAAAAGGACTCATTTAGCATCACAATATCGCTGGGTGCTTATTGAAGGAACAATTTCCCCACACTTCCTGACGGAAACATTGGCAAAGAGGTCATAGGTCCAATTTTCAGATGTTTTCAGTGCAGAAATATGCAGGCATATTGCTGAAAATACTTCTTAATTTCACTAACTACACATGCAGATGACAAGCCAAATGCATGTATGGTTACTTTAATCCACAACCAGCCACTGTTTGGCCAAAACAAACATTAAAAATAATGTATATTTGTAACCTCTAAAGTCCTGGACTTCAGGCTTTAAGGTCACAAACAAAATCTGTAGGTATATTTGATGCAGCCTTGCAGATAGCTTCAGTGACCCTACCTGTTTTCCTACCAAAATATATTTCTTTTTTTCCAGTAAAGCCATAATGTTCTTGAATCTAGTGAAGCAAACTTTTAACAGACATCTTTGATGGTACTGTTACTGATGAGTGCAGCAAGGATCTTTGTGACAAGCAGGGAACACAGACATTGACAAGTCCCATACTTGGACAGACTCACCTCAACTTCAGGGGAAAGTATGGACTGGAAAAACAGATCACAAAGTTTTGAAGATGAAAGTATTTTCCCACAATGAAAAGAGTTGTCCTTTCCTTCCTTTCCTCTTTTTGCCCTGCTCATTTTTTATGAAATTCTGAGTAATTTCCCATTTAGAATTCTTTTTCTTCCCTCCACAGGCTACCATCCCCAAAAGTATCATATTCATCCTTCTTCTGACTGGATTTTTGCATGATTGTTTTGGAGTCTGGCTTTGTCTCCCTCGAGTCTCATATCTAAGGATCAGCAAACTGGCTCTTGTAACTTACAAACTGACCTGAACCATAATTCAGAACTAAGGAAATGTTTTGAGGTTAAAAAAAAATCAGCGTACTTTTCACATTCATACACCTCTCTACTTCCACCTCCTGGAATCATTTGGGATGCCAAAAGATGCTGGGTTACCTGCTGCCTCAGGAGTCTGGGTACCCTTTTGAGAGCCCCATTGGCTTACAAAGCATCTGATTTCTTGAGTTCTTATTTCTGCACCAAATTGCCAAATGTTAGTGACTGTCACTGAGAGCTGTTTTTCCGTTTCTCTATTTCTTTCAGCCAGTTGTGCAATGATGTCCAATTCCTTTTGTGTTTGGAACCATGCAGAGGAAGCAGCTGGAAGAGGGCATTGAGATATGCAGTCCACCACATTTTTACTGAGAGACCAACTATAAATACATCTAATCCAAATGCTTTCTATATGTGCTTTCTATCTTTATCTTTATCCTTAGGTGTATCTAAGCTGATGCAGCTCAATACCTCTGAGAAGACACAGACATCTCACAGGATCAATGGCTGGGTTTTGCCACAGGAGCATTTATTTTGCCTGATTATCTGGCATATAACCTACATTGCTCACTTCTTTTGAGTAAGACTGTGTAAACATGCAGGCTCCTTGTCTAAAGGTGAAAAGGGGTAGTGGAGAATCACCAGAGGAATTTTATGGGGTTTATTTGTTCAGAAAATATGAGGTAGCCTTCAATTTTTATTAGTTATGTTCCTGCTGGCAATCACACCACTAAAATTCTCTCATTACACTATGTATAAGTCTTTTTCATGATACAGAGTGTAGTTTCTTTTAGGACATTTGTAGACAGTTTCATCAAAACAAAAAGAAATACTCAATATGGAAAGTTCCAGGCACAGAATTTATTTCTTCTTCCACTGAAAGGGACAGGAGTTTGCCATTGATTGTAAGGGAAGTAGTCTCAGTCTTCAGCTACCATGGCAATTTTAATGTCTGCTGGAATTACTTTTAAATGGGAGTTCATCTGTTTTCATGTCAGACTGTGTACACCAAGTTAACAAGACTAATTTGGAATGCATGGCTGAGTGGATGTGATTCTGTTAAAATAACAGATGGTCCAGTAGTTGAAGTAGGCATCCAAAGTGATAAAATCAAAACTTGCTTGTCAACTGGAACCCTTTTCAAACATGGTAGTCTGATGAAACATTGCCCTGCTGTCTGTCTTTCTCTGGCCCTGGCTTTACAATCATTAAAATCTGAGGGTGGAAAAACCACAAAACCCAACAGCAACCAAACACAAAAACAAACATTGATGTTTAGTGTCTACAGACTATTCTCCTGCTTTAACTATTCATCTAACTTAACATGCCTGCTGGTGTACCCGTCAGATCTGTTCGAGTAATTTCCTTTCTATACCATCTTCCACTAGAGTAACTACTCAGAGAAGACACTTATCAGCACTTCAAAGTTTACAGATATAGGTCAAAACTATTGGGCATGACCTTGCCAGCAGATATGTGGCTCATGACAAGCGACTGCTCACCTGAATGGAGGTATTCATGTTTTCCCAGGGTTGCAGGTCCAGGATCAGAACCTACTGAATATTCATTTGTTAGGACAATTTTAGCATTTTTGCTTCACCATTTGTAAGTGAAGCATCTTTTTTGTATATTATAATTCACTTCTGCATTTGGTCTTTGATATTTGAGTAAAAATAGAGAAGTTCAGAGATTTAATAGAGCAACTGCTGGTAGGACAGAAGTTTTTTTCAAGGGAAGTCACCCACAGATATTCCTGTATTTCAGCAGTGTTAATTCAATTAGTCTGGAACTAATTCCAATAGAGCATTGTTATACACAATGGTGGAAGTTCTAGGATCTTCCTTTGAAAGCACTTTTATTGCCATAAAAAGTGAATGCCAAAAGCTAACTTAAATATTCCGGCAGCAGTTTACAGAGCCCGATCCAATTCCCGCTGAAGGTAAAAGAGCCATTCCAATTACTCCTCCAGTAAGAACTATTTATTATGACAGTTTCTCGCTCTTGATTGACCCCTGTTCAATTTATCTTCAGCAATAATCCCCTCATTCCCAATCTCTGTGCTGAACAACTACTGAACCAATTTCCCTCTCTTCACCTCTTCTTATCTATTTCATGACTTCTTCTCCTTCAGACCGCTGCATACTGGCCTTTGCTGGATCCCGATGATTGATTTCAGGTCAGTTTGCCAAGATGAAATTCTAAAGTTGATTGGATTTTCAGTCCTCCCAGATCTCCTTCACCCACAATTTAAAGTCTGCTATTGTCAGCAAGGCAAATATTGAGACTTAAAGTTGCTGGCAAATGAAGTAGAAAAATGTATGCAGTTTGGGATTATTGGAACACTGGGAGCTTTTTTTCTCATATCTTTACTTTATGGATGGTAGGAATAATGTAAGAGGAAACTCAGAGCCACTTTGTCATTCACACCTTTGGCAGTTCATTCCTTTGGAAAAGCAGCTGCTACTGCCAAACTTTTTTATTGCTGGTGAGCATTGCTAAGAGAATTACCTGAGGTGCAGGATGTGGGGGAAAAATAGGTACTCTGCTTCTTGACTGACAAATGATATCATTCTATCTGCAATTAACTAAGGACTGCCAAATAAAATACCTTGGCTTCATGACTTAGTAATCACTTAAACACCCTGTTGAATCAGGTGTCACAAATGACACTCTGCATTAACTCAGCTACAAATTGGAGTTTTAGTGGCTAGAAGCCTATTACAGCCAGTATTAACAAATACTTTTAGATCCTCAAAGTCCTGGGCAAAGAACTGATAGCTTTCAAGTCACCCATAAATCTATTTTGATACAGTTTCATGAATGCAACTATCAGTGCAATGACCTGCTGTGCACAGGAACTGCAGTCACTTTGAGAGCTCTATAAATTAACACTCATAATTAAGGTGCTCCAACTGAAGGCATTTATAATGGCCACAGTGACAGGGCTAACAGTGCTGTCGATCTCTGTGTGGTGGTGGAAGAACAGCTGTTGGGAGCAAGGAGTCAAACAACAGGATCTGGCGGCCAAACACTGTCAACAGCCAGTAACAGAGGCCAAAAGAGTCCAAGGGCAGGTCAAGCGTATAGTGCTGATTCCCCAGCCACCCCTTCCAGCCTACAGCAGTCTGCAGCTCAGCAACCTCCTTTCCAGAAGAGGGATCTATGTATTCAATAGCCCTTAAGGGATTTCTTTCCTTTTCCCACAGATTTGCAACCCAGGTTAGAAGCTGCATAAACCTTTTGGCATCCACCACTGACCATACAACTGTTTGTTCCACAGCTTCACTAGCAAGGGTTGAAAACAAACCATATTCTCTTTAGTCAAAACTATCACTCAGACATTTAGTTTAATGAGACAGTCAACAGACATTTCCGACTTTCATTATTCATTGGTTTATAAACATATGTCCTATTTACTCTCATTTATCTCTTTTCCAAGCTGAAGAGTCCTGGATTATTTGTTCCTGATGTTAAAGTTCTTCTGCACATTTGATCATCTTTGCTGCTCTTCTCTGAATCTTTTTTTACTATCACATCCTCTTGAGATGGGGCATCTGAACTGCATGAATTTGTCCACAGATGAAGCATGCTCTATACACATTGTAGAAAAATGATGATTTTTCTTCTTCTTCATTTCATAATGTTTCATTTGGTTTTAGCACTGCTCAGGTCATGTGTCTCTTGCTTTTAGATGGAAGCTTGCTGTTCTTACGTATGTCTACACTGAAAGTTGATGTATTTTAAATAATTTTATTTATTCTGATGATCTGGCATTAAAATAAAATTGAGAATAAGGTTTCAGTTCCTATTAACAGCTTGAGTTTGCCCTCTGACTTTCCTGTTGTCTCCAAGACAAGTGTCTGACCTAAATTACCCTTTATTGATTCTCATTTTAACCTAAGGTAGCCAAAAGCTTGCCACTCCAAATACAGAATGTATGCTTCTCACCACATGTCTTCCACCACTCTCAAACATCTTTGTTTTCTCACTTCAGAACCTCACAATAGCAGTACTGATCAAGGGCCTTCTTAAAAGAAAGCATTTTAAATCAACAGCTGAAATGATGCATTGGAGGTAAAAAGGTGGTAAAATAGCAAACATTTCACACATCTTGTTAGTCTTATTTTGTGCTTCGCAATGTAAATTTGTGTTCTATATCCCCAAGGTTTTAGCTAGCAAGAACAGTTTTTTTCAGCAGGGTTTGACTAGTAAGGACTCTAGCACAGACTATGTTAATCTATTTGGTCTTTGAATAAATTATGTAAACTATGTCAAGGTAGGATTAAATTACAGCAAAGGATGCATTTTTATGTATTGTTGCACACTTACACTATGAAAGGCCTTTTATGTCAGCTAAACAATATTCATCTCTCAGATCAAGAATAAGCACAAATTCTATGGATCAGAGAGTGTGAGTATAATGCCCTTTGAAAAAGATGTGTCACTAACCAAATGAAAACATCTGACAACAGATGTGGATTTTGAATGATGCCGAGGTTGAAGCCCAGTAGAGTTCAAACCTGGATATGATCTATAGGTTTAAAGACAACACAGCCTAATTGCCTCACTGTGTTTCTCACCAGCCTGAGCACAAGAAGGAACTGAGGGAACAAAGTGTTGGTGTACAGAAGTGAACCTTTGAAGGTGATGATGAATTTTACAATAGTACCATCTGGTCTTCTGCTTGAAGAAAGAATGAAATTATTCTCCTTCTGTGACCCACAGACAGATACAGGTATTGGTTTAGAAATGACTGATGACAGGCAGAAAGGTGACAAGATGCTCAAGTATCAGCTTTTCTCCATTCCCTCTGAAAGGGGAATTTCTGTATTCAGGTTACATTTTGAAGTTCAATTTTCTAAGTGAGATATGTTTCCATTTTCAGCTCATGGTGTGAAGCTTCCAAAGCGTACAGAACATCCAGGGGTAGCACAGGCCTACCTCATGTAGAATAACTTGCCTTTTTCATCCACAAAGGACTTAACCAGTGCTCTGAATTTGAAAGCTGTTCTTGTCAATTTTGAATGAATACTTCCTTCTGGCAACAAATATTCAACTCTTCTTTCAAATATTAAAGCATTATAAATACCATTGTTAAAGATATAACATGAAAGTAGAACAACCCTTTCTAAAAGGTCATTAAAATGAAACATTTTAATGTAAAGCCAAAGTCACACTACCACAACTACCATTTCCTTGTCTGATAACAGGCAGCTCTGAGCAGCTATCAGTCTTAATGCAGACATCTGCACTGGTTGACCAAGTGGCTACTGATATTTCAATAAACTGGAAGCAAAAGCCAACATCCCTCCAGTTCTGGCTGTTCTCTGAGGGGATCTCTTCTTGCTCAGACTTGGAATTGGTTCTGTGTTCTTCTCCTGTAAGAATTACAAGAGTGAAATAGAGTGGAAAACATCAGATCACCAATGTCTTGTGATGAATGAGGCTATTAGAGCAATTAGATGAGTTTTATCTGTTTTGCTTGGTAAAGTAAAATTTTAAGTAGGCTCATCTATCTCACCACACCTGATTACTCTGGAGGTCAAACTTGCAGAAAACATTTAGATTAGTAACAGCATGAAAACTGCACATATGGGCATCAGATTACTTGTAAACACAATTTGCCTAGTCTATGCAAGAAAAGACTGCAAAAACCCTGCAGCTAGGATAAGATTCATTTGACCTGAGCAAATCTACCAAATGCTTAGGAGTCTAATTTAAGCCAACTCTCCAGACGTTTTCCATAACCAAGGAGAAGAGCCAGACCCCTCCAATAAGACATTATTCCCTCATAAAATAAGGTCTAAAATAGGTGAGAAGAATCACTCTCTGCAGATGTTTAGCTCAGACACGACACATAACGTTTTGATGGTTGAAATGATCCCACTTTCAGTGACTGAGCAATGGCATTTAGCATTTCATGGTGATTCACGTCAAGTGATTCACACTGGAAGAGGTAACTGGAATTGTATCAAATGAGCTCTGCAGCAACTGCATCCACCCTGAAAAGGACCCATGCGCACATCACACAGCTCCAGGAATGCTTTGCTTATGGCAAACTTCTTGCAGTCAGGAAAGCAAAACTCCTATGGGGCTGTATTAGCAAAAGCATAGCCAGCAGGTTGAGGGAAGCGTTTACTCCCTTTGGTTCCAGAGGGGAAGCTCATCTCAAGTGCTGTGTCCTGCTCTGGACTCCTCTGTATAGGCAACAAACTGGAGGGAATTCAGCAAAGGGCTATGAAAGTGATTAAGGGGCTAAAGCAAGGAGGGACATACAAGAAGAGGCTTAGGGAACTGGGATTTTTCAGTCTAAGGCTAAGAGAAGACCTTATTGCTGCTTACAGCTATCTAATGAAAGGATATAGAGAAGTAGAGCCAGACTTCTCAGTGGTGCACAGCAGAAGAATGAGACACAAGGGACATAAATAACAACAAAGGAAATACAAAACATTTACAAGGAAAAAGTCTTCATAATGAGAATGGTCAAACATCAGAAGGGCTGTCTAGAGAGGCTGAGGAGTATCCACCCGTGGAGATAATTAAAATTCAACTGAGCCAGGCTCTCAGCAACCTCACCTAAGCTGGCTCTTTGAGCAGGAAGTTGTGCTAGATGATCTCCAGACATCCCATCTAATCTCAATCATTCTATGACTCTATGCAATCACTGTAGAAAAAAAAAAAAGGTGAATTATATGATTATATGATTTTTTTAGAGAGTGGTATGGAATGTGATACTGACAAGATTGGGTGATACACAGATCCATGCCAGTGATTCAGGTTTGGTCATGTGTGTAGGATATATCTCACCTAACTTTAGCTGTTCAAGTGTCAGTGTGCAGTCTCATAATGGAGACAACACTTCCCTCTGTAATAAAAACACAGAGAGACCTTGAGGATGGGACTTGTCTGAGCTATTTCAAGCACTTACCTTACAATGCTGTGAGATTCTCCCTAGATGTGTTTTCCTACTGAGAGATCCTAGATGACTATTTTGGACTAGACACTACCTTTATTGGTGAGGATAAAACCCATTGTTGTATCAAGAAAGAGAAATATAAATATATTCAAAACCATAGAAATGAGTCATAGGAGCTATGAAAAAGTCATGTTAGGAGAAAGAAGAAAGTCAAAGTAATAAATATAAAGGGACACAAATATTCCAGGTCCTTTCACATTCCACACTGGACTTTCAACAAAAACAAAGAGCAAGATTCAAGCTGTGAAGAGATATGTCATCTTCTCACAGTGGAATTCACTGAAAACTGGCACCATCAGGCCAAAGAGGAAACATAAATGAAATATTAACAACATCTTTCCTTTTCTGAGTTTATATGTTCTAAAAATAATCCCAAACAAAATTACTTTGGCAATGCTGAAGTTAAAACAAAACCAGCAACCAATCAAATACATATTATTATAATAAACTATCCAGATTTAGTTTACCAGACACCAACACAAAATAATCAGTTCAAGATAATGTGCCTTGGCTAATAAATAAGAATAGAAAACACCCCGGACTGGGGGACTCAGCATCTTCTCAACAGCCATATCAGATAAACAGCAGTCTCGCAGTTACATTAAATTAAATTAAAAACGAAACCTCAGCCATAACAGTACAAGGGTCTTATTGATATGAGCTAGAAAATTCCTTACATATTATCCCATAGATGGTCTGCTTTCCAAAATATCTGCTAATGAGCACTCTGTTCTTAAAAATAAATATTAAATTAAATGGACTAAAATGTAAAGGTGTGATCTAGTATAGAAATTGTTATTTTTCTGTGTCTAAATCCATTTAAAGAAATAACTCAATAATTTAATCTTTCTCTGTCACAAAAAATGTCTTTCGGTCATATTCCTTTCCATTTCTTTTAATCTTTTCCATATATACTTTGCATTTTGTAAATTATATAACACAGTTTGAATCAGCTAGGCCATTATAATGATAGAATCCTTCCACCATACAAAAATGTACACCAATTCTTATGTGTAGTTAAATGTTGTCCTCAAGAAGGGGTGGTCAATGTGGACCCACTGTAGTTTGCCAGATTTTTCTACCCAGTGACCTGATTCCTCTTTCCAGCCTCCCTGTGGTCCCTTGAATGCAGTTAAGGGCCCAGAGCAGCTCATACTTAACTGTCTGCCGCCTTATTTTAATGGATGTGGGGGCTCTTCTTCTGTCGAAAGCACATTCAAATAATATTCAGTGGAGTGAGGTACATAAACAGAGTCCTCTGGCCTGCTAAACAGTGGGGGAATATTGATTCCTTTAGAGATACAACTGATGCAAGTCCTCTGTAAGATAAGTCGTGAGGAGCCTTCAGCTGTACGGCACACACGTCCTCCGCATGGCTGGAAAAACTCATTACATGGTGGAGGACACGTGGATTTTGTTTGTGAGAGCAGTACCAGTCCTGTCACAAAAGGAAAAGAGGCTCCTGTAAATATTTCAGGCTGGAAACAATTTATTATAAATTTGTATATGCTCTTTATAGGATTAAAATCCTCACCGTTAGTTTGAACTTACTGCCTGCTTGCAGTCTGCTCACTTCAGCTTCCTGGTGCTGGGTTCATTAAAGTTCTCCATCAGCTATCAATGGTTTCTACCAGCAGGATTATTTATCAAAAAAGAAATGTGTTTGTCTGCCCTAAGCTTTCTTTCTCAATAAATTAAACAAATGCAGCTCTTTTAGGATCCAGTTTTCATTTATTGTGTTTTGACACAGTGTCTTCTTTACAGTTCTTCAAACTATTTCCAATTTTTCAATGCCCTTTCCAATGTGTGGGTGCTGAAACAGTGCACACTGGATCTGTATTGGTGTGCGAGTTGAGCCTGGCTGGACACCAGGTGCCCACCAAAGCCACTCTGTCACTGCCCTCCTCAGCTGGACAGGGGTAGAAAATATAACAAAAGGGCTCATGGGTCAAGACAAGCACAAGGAGATCACTCACTGATTGCCATTATGAGCAAAGCAGACTGAACTCAGGAAAATCAACTGAGTTTATTGCCAACCAAAATCAGAGCAGAGTGATGAGAATTAAACATGTTCCCCCTCTCTTCCTCCTGGGCTCAACTTTACCCCCAATTTGCTCTACCTTCTCTCTCCAGCAGCACAGGGAGATGAAGAATGGGGTTTGTGGTCAGTTCATCACATGTCATTTCTGTTGCTTCTTCCTCCTCAGGGGAGGACTCCTCACAATCTTTCCCTGCTCCAATGTGGAGTCCTCCCTAGGCTGCAGGTGGAGATCTGCTTCACTGTGTACCTTTATGGACTGCAGGACACAGCTGCCTCACCATGGGCTGCACAGCAGGCTGAAAGGGAATCTCTGCTCTGGTGCCTGGAGCACTTCTTGCCCTCCTCCTTCACTGACCTGGGTGTCTGCAGAGCTGTTCCCCTCACTCCTCTCTCTGGCTGCTGTTCCACAGCAGTTTTTCCCCTCTTCTACTGTCCTCCCAGATTACAAATGCATATTCCAGCTTCAGTGCAGAGGTGACACCTAGGACACCAACACAAAGATGCAGACCCTCAGGAAGCTAGGGTAAAATTAACATTTCTGCATCAGTGTCAGAGAAAAGGAGTAAAAACTGTACTGTGTACACTGGAAATCCGGCTAAGATGCATTCATGTATTGGGTTTGCATGGCAAGGTTTTGGTTATAGAGGGGCTACTAGGGTTGCTTCTGTGAAGAGCTACCAGAAGCTTCCCCTGTGTCCAATAAAGCCAGTGCCAGCCAGCATTGTGTAAAGCATTCATGTCAGGAAAAAATGTGAAAAATAGGATACCTAAATAGGACCACCATGATAGCAGGGTCAACCTTGAACAAAATGGGATTACTGTGATCATTTGTTCAGCCATCATTCACCCAGCTTACTCAGAAAACTCACATCTCTAAGCCTTTGTCTTGGGACTTCTTATGCGTATAACTTTATTTGTCTGTAGGGAAAAAGTCTCAAGGACTTTGCATCACTGCAAAAGAGATTATAATTAGGTATAACTGCAGGTTCAGAGAACAACTACTCAAAAATCAGTCAGTAAGATATCGATACTATTATTAATAATTCTTTCTCCTGAAAGGCATGCTGAGGCACATGAAAAGCAATAAGGTGCTTGGTGGCAGCCACCATGGCTTCACTAAGGGGAAATCCTGCCTGACCAATTTGGTGGCCTTCTATGATGGGGCTACGGAACTGATGGACAGGGGTAGAGCAGTTGATGTCATCTACCTGGACTTGTGCAAAGCATTTGACACTGTCCCACACAACATCCTTGTCTCTAAATTGGAGAGACATCAATTTGATAGGTGGTGCAGTCGGTGGAGAAAGAACTGGTTGGATGGCCGCATGCAAAGAGTTGTGGTCAATGGCTCAGTGTCCGGCTGGAGGCCAGTGACGAGTGGTGTCCCTCAGGGATCGGTGTTGGGACCGGTCTTCTTCAGCATCTTTGTTGCTGACATGGACAGTGGGATTGAGTGCGCCCTCAGCAAGTTAGACGACGACACCAAGCTGTGTGGTTCGGTGGATACACTGGAGGGAAGGAATGCCATCCAGAGGGACCTTGACACGCTTGTGAGGTGGGCTGATGCCAACCTCATGAATTTTAACCTTGACAAGTACAAGGTCCTCCACCTGGGTCTGAGCAATCCCAGGCAAAGCTACAGGTTGGGCAAAGAGGAGACTCAGAGCAGCCCTGCAGAGAAGGACTTGGGGGTGGTGGTCAATGAGAAAATGAACATGAGCCGGCTGCAGTGTGCACTTGCAGACCAGAAAGCAACCGTATCCTGGCCTGCATCCAAAGCAGCATGACCAGCAGGTCGAAGGAGGTGATCCTGTCCCTCTACTCTGCTCTCGTGAGACCTCACTTGGAGTATTGTGTGCAGTTCTGGTGTCCTCAACATAAAAAGGACATGGAACTGTTGGAACAAGTCCAGAGACGGGTCATGAGCATGATCAGGGGACTGGAGCATCTCCCATATGAAGACAGGCTGAGAAAGTTGGGACTATTCAGCCTGGAGAAGAGAAGGCTGCATGGAGACCTCCCAGCATCTGAAGGGGGCCTATAGGGATGCTGTGGAGGGACTCTTCATTAGGGACTGTAGTGACAGGTCAAGGGGTAACGGGTTCAAACTTAAACAGGAGAGGTTTAGATTGGATATAAGGAAGAAATTTTTTCCTGTTAGGGTGGTGAGGCACTGGAGTGGGTTGCCCAGGGAGGTTGTGAGCGCTCCATCCCTGACAGTGTTCAAGGCCAGCTTGGATGTAGCCTTGGGTGGCATGGTTTAGTGTGAGGTGTCCCTGCTTATGGCAGGGGGGTTGGTCCTTTCCAACCCTTACTATTCTATGATTCTATGATTCTATGAATTCATTATAACTATTGTTCTACAATTCCATGCTAGTGCAATGTGAGCATCATTTTTCACAAAACCATGGCAGGGGGGTTGGAACTAGATGATTTTAGGGTTCTTTCTAGCCCAAACCATTCTATGATTATAAAATTCCTTACAAGAGTTATATTCTTAAAGCAGAAAAGTGAGAAACTGTCACCAAGTGATTAATGTAGTTGTTCTGGAAAAGGTCAGTTCAAATTATGTTCAGGTAGAGCTATTAGGTGCAATTAAAAGGTCTATGCTTGGGTTCCTGGGCAGTAGAACAAACATGCTGAGCTCTAGTTATCTGAGAAAATATTGTGTACAGTCCCATACCTAACTGTTGTGTCTGCAAATGCAAGCATCACAAGCTGCAGATGCCACAGCACAGCTTCCCACCTGGTATGGGGAAGCACATTGAACAGGCAGCTCTGGACCCATGAGACCACAAGGTGAAACAAGAAATCCAAAAGACAATAAAATTGTATTTAGAACAAGCAGAGAAAAACCTCAGAAATCTCCTTCAATGACTATTTGAGAAATTATAAAAACCCCTTGATAGGGCAGGGGCAAGATTATGTTTGTAGGTAGAGGAAATACCCTGCCTGGACAAAACAGAGAGGTTCCGTCAGATCCAAAACAGAACAAACTTCCAAGTTTAGTATTGGCTGAGGACCTGACAGGACAAGCAGAGTCATGTCCACTAATAGTAAGACTGCAAAAACAAAGCACATGCACATAGTCATATTTCTGGCAAACAAACAAAGGGACCAGCCTTTCAGCAGCAGTATCTGGTGGAGGCTGAGCCAGTGGGGAATATGGTTAAAAATCATTTCTTTAAACAAGACAAGATTCTGATCTTGTTAGATTGGTGAAAATGGAAACTAACTCCAAAACCTCCTAGACTGGGGTTCAGAAAACTTAATACCAGGGGAAAAAAAAAACAACAAAACAGGTCTACTTTTTCAGTAATGTTGACATAAGAATTCTGTTTGATCTTTGTGGGCTTCGAACGCTTCAAACATTGTTCCCTTCTTTGAAACAGAAAGCTTTTCATTTTTTTCTATTTTTTTAAAGTACCGTGTTTATTACTTCTGCACTTCTGCTGTCTCACAATTCCAAGTTATGTGGAGCTTTTTATTTTCTGGTTCCACCCTTGTCAATAGATTAATAACAAAGTTTGTTGTGTGAAGATCAAAGCATGCACCCTTAGTCTAGCACAATTATCAGATGTGAAAAACACTGCGGGAAAAGCCCAGAATATAAGAAGATTTCTTAAAAAACAGGGTGGGTGGGAAAGATGGAGACCAAATCTGCAGTTTGAGGCAGGACACGGACTGGCAGCTGCTTCTGCACTGGGGAATGCCGGTTACACAAAGCACTTGTTCTTCCAGAACCTCTGAAGATGTCACCATCAATTCGTCAGACCCCCTTCTACCATCCCTCAGCCACACCAGCTCCCCCTTCCAGCCCTGCCCTAAAAGCCCTGAGCTTATCAGCTTTGTGCCTGGAAGTGACTGCATTGACCTCACTGAAATTTTCCGTGTGTTTGTATTATGAGGTGTACATGCAAGGCTGGACCCCCATTTGCTGGCAAGCTCTTTGCCTGCCTAAGACATATGAAATGCAGGTATATTCACTGGAGAGCAACAAGGATGATCTGGGTTTTGGAGCATCTTATGAGGAGAGACTGTGGGAGTTGGGCCAGTTTGCTCTAGAGAAGAGAAGACAGAGGGGAACTCATTAATGCATATAAATACCTCAAAGGTAGGTGCCATGAGCATGGTGCCAGACTCCTTCCAGAGATGCCAAACAACAGGACGAGGAGCAATGGCCATAAACTAAAACACAAGAAGTTTCACCTCAGCATGAGGAAGAACAACTTTACATTGAGGGTGGCAGAGCACTGGAGCAGGCTGCCCAGGGAGGTTGTGGAGCCTCCCTCTCTGTTCCACCTGAATGTATTCCTGTGTAACCTGCTCTATATGGCACTTCCTTGGCAGGGAGGTTGGACTACAGGGGTCCCTTCCAGCCCTAATGATTCCGTGATCCGCAGGAGCTGCAGAACAGTTTCTGCATCCAGACCACATGCCCTGAAGCAGGGTGAGGGGCTCCCCCTCACTGACCTGGCAGCACTGATCAGCAACAGCCTGTGCCATGGCAATATGTCGCACTCCCCCTCCTCCTCCAACAGTGCTCAGCCCAAACATGGAGCCCAGCCTGTAGGCACCATGTCAGCTCTGCAAGCAGGAGTCCCACTTGTATCTCTGACAAGCTACTTAAAAATGAGACAGCTGTCTCTACAAACTCGTCCTCAATTTCTTATGGATGATTGATTGCTTTTAAACTAGTGCATTGTATATTTTGGGAAAGAATTTATGATTTACCAAAAAATTCCCTGCTGAAATAAAGCCAAAAGGAGACTGGTCTGGGCCAAGTTGCTCAATGTTCATGAACAAGAGCATGTTTTTCTTTTTCTTCCTTTCTTGCTTTATGCATGTTTCTGGACTCATTTCATCAGCTGTCAGTAGTTAAATACCATTTCAGAAAAGGTTTTATTATTGCAATTTCCTCAATTATTCTGTTTGTTTCTGCTATGGTCTCCTGAAAAAAAATCAGTCAGCTAAAGTCCTAATAAAACATTTACCCCTGCTGCTCCTTGCAAAGGGCCTAAGCCTTCGAGGTGCTGTATTTCCTGAGCTGGTTTGCACCTTGAAGACTGTGACCTTAAATGAGGGATTTATTCTGGTGCTACATTACTGCTTTGCAAGGGACAGTGCTGTCTTCAGCTCACAACCAGCTCATGTCCCCAGATCGTACTCAACAGCGTAGCAATGCAAGATAACCAGGAAAGAAAACCTATGAGATAAAACAGAAAGCAAGAGACATTTTTCATCACATCAACAAAGAGGAAAAACAGAACAGATATGGTAAGTAGTGAAAGCAATTCACCAATATATAGCTAAATAATGGATTAGCTTAGGAAAGGTAGGTGCTCATCTAACAGCATGTGTGTTTTGAAATGTTAAATTAAAGTTACATTAAAATACATGGAAATTTTTGTTTTTAAAGTTATTCTTTATAGGAGAGAAAAGTAATAATTTTCCATGTAAGGGCTAAGCAGAGCAGAACCCACCCTCTGGCAAATGGGACATTCTGGGAGCATAGGGCCTTCTCTGACCTCACAGAGGTCAGTGGAAGGCTCTCTCTGGACCTCACAGGGTCTTGGATGAGGAACCTGGCCATAAGTGATGGTGGAGCATGACAAAACAACCATCAGGCAGCCGTGGTGTTCCCTCACTGCTCTCCCCAAAGTGAGACTGGAACAACAATGCGTGACAAAGGCACAGAAAGAGGCAGCCAAAAAATCACGAGCCTCAGATGTTTAGAGTGTGATATCTGCTTCTGGCTCAAACAGTTCTTATGTTTAATTCAGTTGCCTTTCCTCCAAGACACCCAAAAGCAGACAACCTCATTTTATCGGTTCCCATACTGCTAATTTCAAATACAAGTAGAGATCCTTTGGCGCACAATGGAAATGTAATTATTTAAAAACCAAAACTAAGCAAAATCTATTTACAGCTTTGTAATTTCCCTGTGAATCATGAATAACTAGGCCAATGCTTCCAGTGTCAGGCATTCAAGATCATGAGTCAAGCCTTGAAAACAAGCATTTGGCTTGAAGGGCTCAGATTTTTAAAAATAATACAAGCTGGGTTTTTTTTATTAATTTCTCTATATTTTGGCATTTGTACCTCTGCAGTCATTAGAACTGGAAATTTACATGTTTAAAACACAGCTGAGAGTCTCCCTTGTTTGCTTGATGCCAGGGGATGGATTTTTAAAGGAACAACAATTCTGGGTCCGGCAATAAATTTCCAGGGTCAGTTTGTGCCTTTGCTACTCCACATGAGCATGTTAAACAGGTATCAAGAATAGCTTCTTATATTAGAAACAGGTTGTACTGAAACAGCTCAGCATCTAAAACATTTGAGCATATGCGTTTCACACACATAACCTTGCTGTCTGTCATCCAGAGTTGGGATAATGAAGCGTCTGTTGAAATCATCAAAATCTTTTACTGTGTTTCAGGGCATTGCATCATTTGCACCTTCTGCTTGAATTTAATATTTAAAAGTTAATAAAAAAGGCCAATAAATAAATTTTGCACTTTTTTTTTTTTTTTATCACAAAAATAGAGCAGCAAACCTTACAGGACATTTGTAAATCAGCACCTTTCCACTGTGTGCGATGCAGCCCTCCCTCATTTCCTTTGTAGATGGAAGCAGGTAAAGCTGTCTGTGCCTTTATGTTTGTATAGCGTCCAGCACAGAGGAGCTCTGATGGTGCTTGTTTAGTCCACTACTCTCAATTTGCTCTCACCTCTCTATGTCAAGACTGCACCAGGCAATAAAAGCAGAAGTGCCAAAATACTGCAAGTGTGCATAGTCTCACTTCATTTGTAGCCTACCTGGAAGCAGAAGTACCAGGGACTTTGTGAAGTCTTATAAAGCTTCCAACAGCTCTAAACCATCCAGATTAGATAAGCTGCATATAAACATCCGAACACTGATGCTTATCTATGAGAAATCAAACCTTTTGAAGTTCAGCCATCCCTTTCTGTAGCTACTATTATCTGTGGCTTTGAGATCCTGCATCCATCCCTATCAAAGTTACATAAGCTCCTTGTGATGCTCATAAACATTCCCTCTATCATTTATAAAAATGCAGTCTGTCATTAAATGCATTGATTACTTCAGCACTTGATCCATGCAGTATTTTATTGGCTTTTGCTCAGAAATACACATTTATTTTATCATCTGATATTTAAAATAACTGTTGCAAATAAAGAAAAAATGCGTGTACAACAGGAAAAAAAAAAAAGAAAAAAACATACAAAAGCTTTAGCTATGCCAAGATTGCTTAATTCTGATTAGCAATGACCATTAAGCAATCATTTATGGATTTACTGTGAGTGTTCATAGATACTAATGGGTTTCAGAATTCCTTGGGAATCCTCAAAGGTCAAAGGAAGAAAATGAACTATGAAGTGATAAAAAATGTATTAGGTGACTAATGGACAGGTTGTATATAGAATGGTTCCAGCAGAAAACATTGAATTTTACCGCTCAGATTTAAGCAAAAGTAAATCTTGGAGCAGTGGCCCTTCCTCACTGAAGTAACTAATGAAGAGAAAATTAAAATCCTTCATGGGAAGGCACCACATCATGTCCTTTTTCTTGTCACTAAGAATACATAGGATATGGCAAGGTCACTGATAGGGGGTTAAAATTTACTTAAATTTTCTTTAGAGAGGTAGCCTCTTGCTCTTCATTTATCTTCAAGTGTTTAACCATATATTTATGGGTTTGAATATTTTTGCATTATTGTATTCTAGGCAACTTAAGACTCCAAGCTGTTCCCAATTTAATTAATTTATTTTTATACCACTTTATTAATAGATTAATAGTTTGGCCCTACAGCAGGAAAGGGAGTAATAAAAAATAGAGGGCATTTGCATGCTTTGCTGTAGGCACAATCTTGGGATGCATCCCCCCTGGCCCCTGGCACTGTCTTGTGTGCCATAGGGCAGCCCCTAACCTCTAAACTGAACTCTAAAACCATTGAAGATGCACGTGTCCAAGTGTTCAACTTACTCTGTGTGGTCAGATACAACAGAGTTGGTGAGAGGTTCTGGGAGGGTGAATTGGTGTCAGCAGAGCTCAGGCCAGATTCAATCCCACAAGCTGGGGCTGTGGGAGCCATTATCAGCTCCAGCACTGCTTGACTTGCAGGAAGCCAGGTACTGCACACAGCCCTGCTCTGACTGATGGGACAGACACACAGGTCTGCTCCACACAGGTGGGTGAGCCAGCCATGCACAGACACGTCACTAATGAGTGCAGAGCTGTGCACGAAGCGCACATATAGCTACTGAGTGGCCACAGAACTCACTCAGCTCTCCTCCTGACTGAAGTCACTTTGACCATGAAGCATTCTTCACAGTACCATCACTCAAAGAGTGATGACAAATCCAAAGGGGTTTTCTGGAGGCAGCTTTAGTGTATTTCTGTAGAGTGTCAGTTTCACTGTGCAGGGAAAGAGATCTGGGTCCTTGTTGGAAATACTTTCATTCAGAGCAGAAGAAAGCAATCAGAAGTAAATACAACCTGCAATATGACATATCCATATTACCCACATGAATTCTGAGGATTGATACCACACTGCATACCTTTAAAGTTGTGTAATTGGAACAAAATAATTCCATTCCAGTTATTCAAGAACTAATTCAATCAGGTGGATAAATGTAGGCCTAACTTTAGCTTGTCAGCAAAATTACCAATCTAAATAAGGTTGTTCATATATAATGACATTTAGTATACTTTTTTGTTCTTAATTAGTCATTTTCTGCAAAAGCCACTGCTTTGTTGGGATTGAGTAGCTTTAAATTACATATATATATAGGGAAGGGAAGGGAAGGGAAGGGAAGGGGAGCTGTTGACATCAACTTTTCCATATCAGCTATGCTAATTTCAGATGCTGAATGCACAGAAGAAGAAAGCAGTGCTGCCAGCTTTCCCCTTCCCCTGCTTGCCCTGTCCAGCCCAGCAGTTAATAACATGCACATGGATTGTGAGAGATCCAAGTTCCTGTCCTCTGCTGCCTCATTCAGCACAGGGGGTTGATGTGAGGTCTCCCACTCTCCATGTGGGTGTCCTACTTGCTAGACTTGGAGGTACGCGGAGCAGGAGCTCCTCTTCTCAACCTTTTCCACTCTAAAATGCTTTCCTGAATGAGGAAGAAAAAGCTGTGGTAGATAGGGACTGAGGAGGGAGACGGGGCTGGCAACATAATGAACAACTACAAAAACGATTCATTATTATGCAAAGGACAAAATCTTTAGAAGGATTAAGACAATCAGTCCATAAAACATTGTGGTGCACTATCACATCCTAGTCCTAAAAAACAGAGGAAAGATTCTTTGACAAACACTGTAAATTCTGAGCCATATATGGGAACACTACTGTCTTTTGCTAGCTTTATGAATGCAATCTTGTGAGTTTATTAGGTGTGCTTAAAATTACTTGGAAGTATTTACTTAGCTAGGAAAATAAACTGTTTCAATGCTATGGAAAAGCGAAATGAATATTGAGTGTTTTGATTTTTGTTTTAAAGTTATTTATATTAAGAAGGAAGAAAAGGAAAAAAAAAACTTGGCACAGGGTGTGGATCCAACAGATCAAAACAACCAGGGATTTACCATGGATAGTATTGCAGGTACACATACTTTTGCAGGAGAAAGATCATGCTACAGGAGCCAGTTTGCTACACCTCAGAACATGCAAGGAAAGTGAAATCTTTGACCAGATATATTAGTTCAGAAAACAGAGAAGGTGTTTATTTTCTTTAATCTCAGTCTATAGCAAGGAATAAAGCATCTCTGAAAATGGAATCAGTGTTCTACTGAATGGAGAATAAAATGTAACTGATCAATGGTTGTCTCCATCAGGACATATTTAGCTGGGATACTTACCTTCCAAATTGTCCTTTCTGAAGCTAGTAAAAGTTGAAAAGTGGATGGATATCTGTGAGGATAATCTTTAAGGTGTGTGCACTGTTTTCACAGCTATTAGATCAAAGACCCTTACTGAACTATTTTGTTATCAGCCTTATAAATCAGCCTCAGTTCATTTTACAGAGATTAGTACTGCCATCAATTACATGCATTTAGGACTAATGGTTTTACAGGAATGTTAATAGTACAACATCATTTCCTGAAAACCAGCCCTGAAGACTACTAAAAGGCTATTAATTGCTAAATGTAGCATGCAGGATTATTTGTTTCTGGTTTTAAATAATGAGTACGTTGGCATGTAAGTACATTTCTAACCAGTTAAACTTCATGGATCTCAGATTTAATAAAACAAAATCATTTATAAGCTATCTTTGTTCAGCTTTACTTTATAAGCATAGTCTGAGTAAACCACAGACAACTCTGCTGCTGCCCTTTGAAGTCCCTATGGTTTTTCTACAGCACTCCAGGCACTGCCACCATCCCTTCAGGGTGGTGGTCAGGGAAGATGCTATCCTCAAGGAGAAGACATCTTGCAAGGTGGGGACAGGTGTCTGCTGTCATCCTGTTTGCTCAGGTAGCAGTGATGGATGCAGTGCTGAGACCTCAACAAAGCACAAATGGCACAAGCTTGAGGAGTGAGGGGTGTGCAGAAAAGGAAGTTTTGTGTGTAGGGTGTGAATCCCGCTGCAGATATCCTTTGGGTTCCGGCTCATCCCATACCTCAGAAATTATCACACACGTCCTACATTTAGTAAGGCACCTCCCATTTCACTATCCATCCCCCTTCTAACGCAGTAGAACTTCTGTCCAGATGCACATATTTAGGTCCAGAAGTGCATAATACAAATTGCTAAATCTGGTGTTCCTCTTTTTGTGCTGAAAACAATTGCCTACCCCACCCAGACCTACCCTTAGCCCATACTAAGTGCTGCAGTTCTGTTTCTGAAACACTAAATAACCAAACAACCAGGGCTCAAGATGTGAATGTTACATGAGTTCATCTTATCGCTCTTCCCCTTTCTAACTGTGTCATGAACTTGAGATCTCATTAGTTTAAGAGGCTGTTTGCACACAACAGGAGGGAGGAAGGACAGATCCTTTGAATCATGCAGAACTACACCAATTTCCACCACCTGAGGAGAGTCCCAAGATAGCTGTCAGGCAATCTTTAATGAACTTTTATCTGGAGCACAAACCAAGCTTCAGATCTCAAAAGCTGAGCTCTACTCAGTTTCCATTAGGTCATATATTTATGATTATCTCAAAGGAGGTAGAAAATATCCAAAGAAAATCATAATTACCTCTCATAATCCATCCCTGGGATGCAGCATTTAGCCTTGTCAAGCAATGGTTGAACACTGTTTTAGTCACAGTTCTTAGTAAACCATGCTGCCTAAAGGTTGTAGGCACCATTTTACAGCTGAACCTTTATGTCAAGCCTTCATTCCAGAGTGTTTCAATATTACAGTGACCTTCATATCCCCCTTCAGATTGAATCTGTTACCCTCAGTGAGTATAAAGGCTACAAAGAAGCACCTGATCATAAAATCCACTTGGAATGCTTTCTTAAACCTCCACCAATTATCCATTAAAAATTCTGCTTTTTACAGGCTTACGCTCCTAATGAAAACTGAATAATAGTGTATTTTTAAAACTTTTCTGGAGAAGAGTCTTGAGAACTTAAAATAATCATTGATTGATGTAATAAGATAAAAGCATCTGAGTACTTCTATGGATGATAAGACACATCACCTGTTGCTTTGTAAGCAAGGATCTGCTCTATAAGGAAATATGTGGATGGTCTGACAATCTCCTTAGCTCAGCCACCAATCTGCCTCAGAAAAAAACATAATTGATATGATATTGATAATAAAAAAAATCGGCTTCATTCAGTGGAGTCTGAGTTGCATCAGGATCAGGTCTTTAACAGGAGCCTTTTAATTTGCAAGGAGGTCTGACATTATAAGAAAACACACACCAGAAGTCACTGCAGCAGTTTCCAGTGAGTCACTCTGCGAAAACCCAGTGTAACTGGGAGGTGTGAGGTTTTGGCAAGCTTAAAGCAGCCCAAGGCAGGAAGCTGGAACATGAGGATGAAACAGCAGCTTCGGGGAGATTTTATAGAAACATAGAATAGTTAGGGTTGGAAAGGACCTTAAGATCATCCAGTTCCAACACCCCTGCTATGGGCAGGGACACCTCACACTAAACCATGCCACCCAAGACTCTGTCAAACCTGGCCTTGAACCCTGCCAGGGATGGAGCACTCACAACTTCCTTGAGCAACCCATTCCAGTGCCTCACCACCCTAACAGGAAAGAATTTCTTCCTTATATCCTCTCTGTTTAGGTTTTAACCTGTTACCCCTTGTCCTGTCACTACAGTCCCTAATGAAGAGCCCCTCCTCAGCATCCCTATAGGCCCCCTTCATATACTGGAAGGCTTCTCTGAGGTCTCCACGCAGCCTTCTCTTCTTCAGGCTGAACAGACCCAACTTTCTCAGCCTGTCTTCATATAGGAGATGCTCCAGTCCCCTGATCATCCTCGTGGCCGTCCTCTGGACTTGTTCCAACAGTTCCATTTGGTTCAGTACTGTGGCCTTCCTTTAAAATAGACAAAATATGGACACTGTCATTTTCACTTGCTGCTCTTCCCTCAAAATAAAGTGAAAGCTAATATCTGTTCCCTTAAAGAACAGGTCTTTGACTTCATTTGATTCTGCCATTATCACCTCATCACCCTGTCCTCCTAAGGAGCCCTGGCAGTCCTTTTTGCAGCCAGCATCTGGAGCTTTTCTCCAGTTTTGCTGTAAATTGCTCTAAAGCGCAGCATCTGCCCTTGCTGACCCCAACACCACGCTCAGAGCTGTCTGTAATGACCCGCCTCTATGAGATCTCTGAACTTTCTCTCCTCATCATCTTCCACTTATCTGAAACTCTCGCACAGCTGACCATGATCCTTTTCTCCTAATGCTGGCCAATTCTACACCTCCTTTTGGAATAATTTCTCTCCATCGTTATGCAGAGAGAAACCTTCCAAAGCAGTTTATTTCCCTGCTGCCTGCTCCCAAGTAAAGGAGCACTGCATAGCACGTGGTCTGTGTGACTGTAAGTGCTTTCCCCTTGCTCATATATCTGTGGGCCTTCTCCTCGAAGTTTCTCAAGTAGCTTCAAACAGGCAACAGAAGTGCTCATAGCTAACTAGATATATGAGGAGTGACAAGACAAATCACACAACCCTTGGCTGCAGCCTTTTCCCTGATCTTCTCACACAATTAACTGTTTCCATTTACTTAATGCATTATTTTATCTACTAATAATTTAATCTGTGCCATGAAAACTCATGTCATGTGTTGTAAAAGACCCCAGTGTGAAAATTACATCATTCTGTAATACATACAGGCCTTTGCAACTCACCCTTTGCAATTGTTAACCAAAAAGGCCAGTGTTCAAGTAAATCATCTTTATTACTGCAGGCATAATGTCACACTTGCATTTCATCCTGGAGAGCAGATGGCTCTGGGAAGACCTGGCAACAGCCTTCCAGAACCTAAAGGGGGCCTAAAAGAAATCTGGAGAGGGATATTTTACAAGGGCATGTTGTGACAAGACAAGGGGGGAATGGCTTTAAACTGGCAGAAGGGAGGTTTAGATTAGATACAAGGAAAAAAACCTTCTCTGTGAGAGTGCTGAGGCGCTGGCACAGGTTGCCCAGAGAAGCTGTGGCTGCCCCATCCATAGCAGTGTTCAAGGCAAGGATGGATGAAACTTGGAGCAACCTGGTCTAGTGGAAGGTGTCCCGCCCATGGCAGAGGGCTTGGAACTGGATGAGCTTTCAGGTCTCTTCCAACCCAAACCATTCCATGGCTCAATGATTCATGGCAGTAAAGTTCCTACAGATCAGAAAACTCAAGAATTAGTTATGGTTACCAGTTTCAAAAATTAAAAAAAACCAAACAAACAAACAAACAAACAAAAAAAAAACAAACAAGAAATCCAACTTGACAAGTTTGAAATAATCTGAAAGAGAGCAGCATCACACAGAAAAGGGGGAAATTCTTCTGCAGCCCCAGGCTAAATACCTAAGACCAAAGCTGAAATTCAGCTACTACATGTCCCAGGAGGCACTGACATCTCATGTTTCAGTTTCCACAGTGATAATGTTTGCTAATGGGTGTCTGCACATTCCTGCTGAGCTGCAGTGATCCCATTGCTCGTGCCAGGGTGCACCAAGACCTGCAGACCAGGACAGCCCATGTCTGTATCCTCCTTGCCAGCTGCCCCCTGATTATTTCATTGTCTTGTCCCACCTACAAGAGAAAACGTTCCCTCTGCCAGGATGTAGGAGAGCAAAGCCCAACTTCTCCCTTCAAACCTGACCTGGAGCCATGAAACAGAACCAACAGGAGATGCTGTATTTTGACAGAAGGAAGTGGCCACAGACTGATTTCCAAATGTCTTGCTCACACTGCTTTTCAGAGGAGAGTTGAAGGCCCCATGCAGGACAGAGGTTAGTTTTCACACTGCAAGGTAAAGTATGTGATCTGGAGCACATCCTTTGCCCTGAGCATATTCCATTTGCAGGGGGGAAGTTTGCTAAAGGTAACGATGTCAGCTTCATAAATACCTGTCTTTGTTCCATGCTTCAGCAGAGAACCTAAGGATTTGATTCAGGAATGTTATTATGATTTGGAGATGCTGTTATAGACCTATGGATATGGGGTCTCCAGTGGAGATTAGAGAACAAGTAAATTCATTCAAAAGCATTACAGAATCCATGCAGCACCAAATACCTTCCTTAGCCAGGGGCATCCAAACTGTACTTAGAGCTTGCCTGTCCAAGTCAGTATCACAGCTAACAAAAATGGATATATTTTTAGTCTAGCAACTTTAAAAGTCAACAGCTGAGAGATAAAATATATTAATTCTGAGACCAGTTTTTGGCAGGACTAAGAAGACTACTGAGATTGTCTGAAAAGTCTCTGGAAGTTTGGCATTGTCCTAGCAACCATGAGAATGACATTAAGAGAAAAGATACAGACCCTGTCCAGACCACAAACCCCACAGGTACTGAAACCCAGGTCCACTGGGCTCTTTCGAAACAGATGACATTATTTTCCAGCTTTTTAAATTTCCAGCTTTTAAATTATCCTAGCTTCTCTGAGCTGACATAAATCTAGACAGTGAGCTAAGCATGGAGACAGGAGAAATATATCCAGCTCTTCAATTCCCTGCTGAATGCTGTGATGGGACTTGAACTGGGAAGAAGTTTGAAGTGATGCTGCTCCAGACTTTTTGTGAGGGCAGCATACCAAAAGACCTCCAATCCCTAAAGCATTTTTTTATTACAGAACAAAATAAGGAACCATACATTAAATTCAGTAAATAGGAGAAATCTTGGAATGTCTGGATGATACGAAGTAAATAAAAGGCTTTAAAGCAGAGCTTCTTGGTGTTCTTGAAGGATGGGATAGGTTTCCTGAGCCGTGATAGCTTATTTCATCCTCACTGATACTCACAGCTCCTTTCATTCAGGAGTCTCTGGGACCTTACTTTGATGCAGACAGGCCCATTGCTCCTCACTGAGCCTCTAGACCCCAGCTGAAGGCCTCCTAAGCACACCATCCAGCAGCTGCCATGGGGCAGCTACCAGCAGGGCCCCTACCCTGTGCCATGGCCATTAGCCCTTGTGAGATGGCTGTCACAGCAAAACAGTACTCACATCTGCTCCCATGTTAGGAGACCTCTCACTTTGCTTCTGGGTGATTCAGGTATGCTGGACTGAAGTGTTGTGATGTGTAGGAGAGTTTAGATCTCTCTGCTCCTTGTCCAAGCAGATTACATACCTGTAAGAATTCAGGTGTCTCAGCATCAAGCTTCAAGTCACAAATCAGTTGCATGCTCAAGATAACAGAAAAAGCATCAGGAAGGGTATAGAATAATCCTCAGCCCTTAGAAAAATTAGTATATGACATCCATCTCTTCCTGAGAGCCATAGAATGAATAAGAGTGATTCTTGAGAGATTTCCTTTCTTCCCACAGTGGGGAAGAAGAGGAGCTCTGTGCCTTTTATATATAACAGTAGAGCTGCTGGTGTTCTTACTCTGAAACCAAGAGAGAACATGAAATCTGTCTTCTGATTTTATTTGCATTAGTCACAGACAGATAAAGGTGAAAGAAGCAAAGGAGGAAAATGCAGGACTGGCTTTAATCTCAGCAGGGAGACTGCTAGTGGAATATAAATGTCACCAGGGTCCATGCTTCATTCTAATGACTGTATAGTAAATTGATAGAAAGTGGAACAGCCTGGAACAGTGAAACAGAAAAAGAGTACCACGTGAGCAAAAAAGGTGAGAAAAAGAGTACCCCAGAGAACCAAGTGGGATGGGAAACTTTGGGCTATCTCCAGTGGAGCAGATACAGATTTGTAGGCCAGAGCCCTACATTCCAGGAGATGGATCATCCATGTGCTGCTGTGGATGGGACAAGAGAAAAGGGCCTTGTGGATGGGGGACAAGTAGGTGTTCTCAGGCAGTGCCTGAGTGAGCAACAGGGAAACCGGGAGGTAAAGGGAAAAGCCCAGTTTGGGATGTAAGAGGTGTCATGCAGCCTAGCACAGCACATACCTGGTACAAAACATCAGGCACCTCCCATATACAGCTGATAGTGTGAGTCCAGACAGCTCCCAGATGGGATTTTAAAGAATTTTGGCCTTTGTCTGAAGCACACTGAGGCTTTCGCTGTGGCTGCGACAGTGCAGAGGAAACCATCTCCTGATGTAGCTCCAGTTCATCTTAGATAGCTTTCTGTGGAATAATGCACAAGAGAAATTATTATAGGATTATAGGAGCCACCTCCTATAATCCAGCTAAGTGCTGGTGGAGGCTTATTTCCCAAATTACAGGTCTGTGCTTTTCTGTCAGGCCCTGATGACTGAGGAAGATAAATACAATGTTCCTCTGGCCTCCGCGTGCCTACATACTGCACTGAGCAGCCTTGGTTCAGCTCCTGAGAGCTTTTTAATACAGACAGTGCAAAAGCCAGAACTGAATTAAATCCACTGTAATGAGTAACAACACTTCTGGTTTGATGATGTTAATGGATGTCTGAAGAGTATGTCGCTTGGAAGATATGTCAGGATTACCTGAAGGAGGATTAGTTTGTCCCACAGCTCACACACATCAGTCATTTAGCTCCTCGTGTATCCCTTAGCAAAGTAATTTTCATGATCCTTGATTTCTACTTTCTGCATGAATTTATTATCACAACAGATTAATTAATTCCAGGCAAATTAATTAATTAATTACATCCAGAGCAATTCCTAAAGACAAGGATTCACATATTTACATCTTCCCAGTATTTCAAAGGTGTTTGAAAGTTTTGTATTGTTTTTAAACACAAAGGTTCGGGAAAAATAAACAGCAAGTATTCACCATGTCATTTGGACTCGGTTTGGTACATCGGGCCTTTGCAGTGCAGGTCAAAGCTCTCTGGGGCCATCATCTTTCCTAATACTTGAGGAAGAATGAGACCGTGCCACTCCACAGGGAAACTCAGCGTTCACTCGGGAATTTAATGCCTTTCAGGGAAAGATAACCTGTATGTATCATCACAGAGGAGACAGATTCATTTCATCCTTACCTCTTATTGATTCTGCATCAAAATCAGCTGGTTTTACACATAGCTAAATGGACTTATTCCTGGATATTCCTGGAGATGTGGGAACCACAACCACAATCAAACACTTCAGCTCTGAGAGCTGCATGACAGATTTCTTCCTTAAGAAGGATTGGTGCTGGATGTAATGATGACAGTGGGAGAGTCTAGCTTATGGACTACAGTTTCATCTGCAGAACAGGTCATCATTCATGATGGCTCACATATGCTATGGGCTAAACATCGTACAAACAGACATTATTTACTCCAGGATGGAGAGCAGAGGCTGAATATCAGATCTTGTTTCTGCCTTTTCCTTTGGAATGTTGATATGTTACAAATAAGAATATTAATTAAAATGTTTGCAGTTTATGCACTGCTAGCACACTGCCATTACTGTCACATCAAAGCTATCATTCTGCTTAAATGAACTGCAGTGATGAATTAATTAACTTCTGCTATGTGAAGAACTGGGAATCACATCTGTGCAGGATGTTTATGATACAAAGAATGATTTGAGGAGTTTGGGACCAATTACCACATCCTAACAATAATATTTAAGAGAGAGGCAATGCAGTCATTTTCCACAGGCTCATCTGCACACCTCCTTCTTGCACCTGCACACGGCAGTGGGCAGGCAGCACAAGCAATGGAGCAGCAGAGGCAGACACAAAGGAGAAAGAGCTAGTGGAGCTTTGACTCAGCATCCCCAAAGCTTTAGCCAATGCAGCTGAGAGGATGGGAGCAGGTAATAAACTGACCCAGAAAATAGATGGTAGCAACCTTGTTCCTCCCCCCAGAAGAAATGTGGAGCAGGAACTGAATTGTGACTTCTGTTGGCAATTTGATCTTTGCTGTGTTCCTGAGGCAGTGAGACCATGCCCTGCCCCTCACCTTAGTGTGGATTGCAAAGTGACTGCTAAAGGAGATAACCAGCTGTAGGTCTTTCAGAAAGCCTGAATTTAATCCCCCCAGTGAGAGCATTCAGTTATGTATTTAGAAAGGAAAAAGGTTACTACATGGTATAAATCCTTGTTTGATAACCCCAAAGCTAATGGGGAAGGCATTCGGTAGTAAACTACAGTCCTTGGACAAAGACATCTGTAACCAGACCGGAGCTCTATGATTAAACTCAAATTCACAGATTGGTTACATGCAGCTAATTTTATTCACTGAGAATACATGACCCCCCTAAGCGGATGTTTAAGTTAAATAAGAATATTGATGACAAATGTTCAAAATGTAAGACAGATGCCTGCAACTTTTGGCATGAAATTTGGAACTGCCAAGAGGTTTGGGAATACTACTCTGGGGTCATTAGGAATCTGGATATCCAAAATGTTCCCCAGCTGCTGATCTCTTCAGAGACTGCTATACTTGGTCCTGGAAAAGTATAAAATCGGTGCAGTAAGTGATGCCATATACACTGCTGGGCTTGTAGAATGCACAAGCAAATGAAGAAACTTTCCCCCTTTCCAAGGAAAAATGCAGCGAAGAGCAGGCTGCTGATCCAAATCTGGGTTTAAAAATAAAAGTGTAAAACAAAAAAATCCATGATTCTTTAACAAATGGATGGTTGAGCTGTCTAGATCTGATCTTTCTCACTGGCATGAGAGCCCAGGTGTGACCAGTGGTAGTCCAGTTGCGTGTTGTGGTGTTGTTTGCTGTGGTGCTACAGTCAATATCACCACTGCTGCCTGCCCCTCACTGCTCAGCTGATGTCTATGGGAGGCTCTTCCTTAGGTAAATAAACAGAATCAAAACAGAAGGGAATGAGGATGAAGGTTTAGTGTTTACCTCACAACAGACATGAGGTAGAAATCTACAAGGTATGTGTGTGGGTCTGATCTGAGGCCCAGGAAGTTATGGGAAAGTATCTCGTTATTTTAATTAGCTTCAGACTAGATTCATTATTGCGATGCTATAAATAAAGTAGAGACACTTTGCATGGATCAGACATCAGACCAAAACTGGGAATAGACTCTATGTTTCCTGACTCTGCTCCTAACCACCAGATAATACAGTTTTTCCAGCCCTGAGTCCCATAGCTCCTTTACCTAGTGATTTGATGGGAGCTCCAGATTTTGCGTAGCCATGCCAGGCTGCTGCATGGGGGGCATTCAATCACAACCCAACACGTAACACTGCTTGCTCAACTGACCTGGGAAAAACTTGCTTCAATTTATGGAGTTATGCAATCTGGCATTTCTCTACTCTGCTCTTGTGAGACCTCACCTGGAGTATTGTGTGCAGTTCTGGTGTCCTCAATATAAAAAGGACATGGAGCTGTTGGAACAAGTCCAGAGGAGGCCAAAAGGATGATCAGGGGACTGGAGCATCTCCCATAAGAAGACAGGCTGAGAGAGTTGAGGTTGTTCAGCCTGGAGAAGAGAAGGCTGCGTGGAGACCTCATAGCAGCCTTCCAGTATCTGAAGGGGCCTATAGGGATGCTGGGGAGGGACTCTTCACTAGGGACTGTAGTGACAAGACAAGGAGTAACAGGTTAAAACCTAAACAGAGAGGATTAGATTGGATCTAAGGAAGAAATTCTTTCCTGTTAGGGTGGTGAGGCACTGGAATGGGTTGCTCAAGAAAGTTGTGAGTGCTCCATCCCTGGCAGGGTTCAAGGCCAGGTTGGACAGAGCCTTGGGTGGCATGGTTTAGTGTGAGGTGTCCCTGCTTATGGCAGGGCGGTTGGAACTGGATGATCTTAAGGTCCTTTCCAACCCTAGTTATTCTATGATTCTAAGACTGTGGCTACACTAGNGTCCCTGCTTATGGCAGGGGGGTTGGAACTGGATGATCTTAAGGTCCTTTCCAACCCTAGTTATTCTATGATTCTAAGACTGTGGCTACACTAGAACTAGGCATTCTAGAAAGACATTGAGGTGTTCAATGTCTCATTTTCCCGCCAACAGCAAGAACAGTTTATCCACTCATAACTGTTTCATAGATAGACTGATAACTGGGAATAAAAATAGGTGTGTTTTACTAATGCCATGTTTTTCCTAAGTTTGTATGAGTACAGGCCAGAATTATAGGGGGGAAAATAAAATCTTTCAATTTCATTTGAAAAAAAAAAAACAAACCAAAAACCCAACAAAAAACAAACGTAAAACGCCTCTTCTCTAAACTAGATGAAAGTTTAGTTTTCCAGAATGGCCACTGGCAGCTTTCTCAGCAATTTGTTTTAATAGTGCACACTCTCTGGCAATAAAAAGGAGATAGCTACTAATACAATTAAGTCTGCAAAATAACCTCTAAACTGAAATGTGTCTCCCGGCCGAACAAGCATAGGACTGTTCATTACAGTGCTCTCCAGGAATAACAAAAACAATTCCCAAAAATGCGTTATTAATGGACATTCCCAGAATTAATGATAAAACAAACCAGATGTTCTCTTACATTTGTCTTATAAATGCAAAGTCAATATGCCAAACCAAAAACCCATCTTTGGAAAGCTACAGTCTATTTATGAAGGCACTTTAACTGTATTTCCCTTTACTATACCAGACAGAATTCCTTGTCTATAGTCTAAGACAACATAGTTATGATTTCATATCTATAAACTAAAAAAGAGGCTCATGCCAAGAGGAAATGTAGGTGAAATGTATGATTTTACACAGCCTGCATTTACTATAGAGGTGCCCATTTCAAATTAGACACGTTTTTTGCAAAACAGAAAAATACAATATTCTTACACAAAAAATCCCCAAACCACTCCAGTCACAGTCATAACTCTTTACTATAACAAATCTCCTTCAAAGCGTAGCTTAAGACTAAAAGACCTTCCCCAAATAAGTTCTATATCAGTAGGTACTAGCTTGTATTTATTCTTTACAGAACATGATTACTCACATGGAATGGATTTTATTCCCCCTGAGTAAAGGCTGCAAAAGTCCACTGAAGCTGATAGAAAGCAAATACTACTGATAAAGAAAAGTACAAAGTAAATTATGCTTATGCTAATACCTTAATGTAATAATATCAAACATGGTGGGCCATCTGGTGTAAATCATTGTAGCTCTGATGAAGTCAATGGACCTGGAGCAATTTGCATCAGCTGAGGGCTTGGACTGCTGTACAGTGTTTCTTAAGAGATCTTCCTTTAAGAAACCAGTTAAGAAAAATTTCTTTTGAAAAGTTACAAGTGTGTGTTAGAAGTCAAGAGTGAACAGTAGTCAACCACATGGGCTGACAGCAGAAATTCACTACCTTTAGTAGGTAAATAACATTAGAACAACATACAGGATTTTCAAGCAGGCATTAGGTCCCTATTTTGTAAAGATACTTGAGTCCAACTGCTGTTATTTTTAATTATTGAACAGCGTGTGGTTTTCATTTTCATTGCTAACACTTTCAGCTGCCAAAAGACAAACAGAAGGGCATGGCAGCATTTGTGCTGAAAGATACTGTAACGACAGGCTCTGCTGCAATATTGTGTGCAGAAAGACACAGAGCCAAAGCTACTGAAGAAAAGGTAGAGGTAATTTCTCACTTTGTGAACATCATTAACATGACGTGGGTTTTTTCGGCATCATTCGAATCTCTGTAATGATCACCAGATAATGCCAACATCATGTCCAAAGACTCAGAGACTTTTACAATCCTTTCGGCTTCCTGCAAAGCATCCATGCTGTGAGATGTCATCTGCCCTGCTGCTCCATCTGGCTGGGGCACTGTGCCCGTGGCACTGACACCCAGATATCCAGTCTAAGTAACACTGCAAACTCTCCTTCTCATTATTGCTCCTACTCTTGTCAGGTTCATGAAATCCCTGCTAAAGCCTTTCATCACTTCTGGATTACTCTGGTGCACCCTTGCAGAAGTGAACAGTCTTCCTGACCTCGCAGGACCAGATTAAGATCACCTCCATACTCTCAATTTGGCAGTCCTTGGAGAGCTGAACATTTCTGAGCTTCAATCACATGCTTTTCACAGAGGGCTAAACAGTGCACAGCCCACTTCGGGGTCTCAGTGCAAGGATAGTCCAGACACACTGTACCTCCTTCCCAGACCACAGCCGTCTTTTGTTCCAGCAGATTCAGGGCAGCAGAGTCATAGGTACATGCTTTGATATTACCCTGATAAGGGGCTGACATGCTGCCAGAATGCATGCCAGAACCTAGGCACGTAGGTATTCCATGTTACTTCCCAAGTGAGCATGGTCTACAGCTCCTCAGACACCCAGTCTCTCCATTGCAGGCTGGAGTGGGCTGTAGGACAAATGCTGACCTGCAGAAATATGAAGATGTTGCGACTGACCTCCCTCTTCCAAACCTGGGCTGGTATTGGCTAGGTGAGGCTGAGTCACACCTGGGACTCCCTGAAACCTCTGCAACTGCTCATAGAGACAACAGAAAAATCAACTGCAGGGCTAATGTTCAGTTGTGTTGGTGATGAGGACCTCTTGAACCTCATTTTCCCAAGCTGTCTTCAGGCCACAGACCCCACGATTCCTAAGTGAATCACAAACAGCAGCTTTCCTGACAGACAGGTCACCTTCAGGCTTCCTCTCCCAAATGCTATAGACTGCTATAGAAAATGTGTACATGGCCTTTATTCATACAAGTGGGAACAAGAATGGGAAGATGTTGGTCCCTATGCTTCAACACGAGTTCAGGGACTGAACTGAGAAACATGGGAAAAGATGCTAATCAGAGCACAGCAGTGAAAAGTATATCCCACTTTAGTTTGTACAGTTCAGACCAGTCAAGACAAACAGGAAGCAGCGGTGGATGCACTTCTTAGTAGGTATGTATATACACATTAAATGAAAATAATAACTATTAAATAAAAGCAATTTAACTAAAAGAGAGAAATAATGAATCTTTTTTATTTCACAGCTACTGACTACTGCTCAGTCATAACAAACACTGGAAGGACCTGTGACAGTCAGCTCACCCAAACTCTTGCTCAAAGCAGAGATTATACAATGGGGAACATCCTTCATGGTTAGTGAGGATAGATATTTAAAGCAAATTAAGAAAGTAATAAATTAATACTATGAGGGTGCTTTCTTCAGTTCTGTAGAAGGCCACAAGAAAAGAGTTTTGTACGGGTATGCAAACTAGTCCATTTAACTTGTGTTAATCGCCTGATTTTACATTTCACTTTTCATCCATTACCGATTTTGTTAGAGAAATAATGTAAAAAATGTTCTAATAGTGTTTGAGAAAGGCTGTTCACAGAAAATGTCAAAGCAATTAATTTTGACCAGCCTTAGTGACCAGATTAGCAGAAAGCACATGGATAGAATGAAAGAATACAACTGGAAACCAAAATTTTAACTGATGCTTAACCAAGTACTGGAAATGAAGCCTCTAAATTTGACAGTGATAAAAAAAGTGACACAAAATATAAATATTCAAGAGCTCTCCACTGGAGTCAAAAAGAAATTGAGCAATAAATACACAAAAGGAGAGCGAGTGACTACATATAAGCAAAACAAGACACAAGGGTGAAACATTTGTCAACCCTTGGGGCTAATACACAACAATCCTAAAACAGCCCCAGTGAGTGTTGAAGGTTATTTGCACAAATTTGCTAAAATCCATTTAGCAAGATTTCTCACATTTTGGGTAACATGGTTGTGTTACCCAAGAGAATAATTATCTTGAGATGACTTTCAAGCTGAAGCTACTGGATTTGTCTCTCTTGCTTCATGTATTGAGTACTGATTTTGAAAAGCCTTTATTCTTATTTACATGATTTGATAATTCAGAGGGGTTTCAGAAACGTTTTTGGTGCATTTCCTAGTGGGACCAAGAACATACGGCACTTTGCAACTGACTCTACATCAATGAGGTCACACACCTAACGTAGCATGAAATAATCAATCACAGGCAAGGGAAAACCATTCTTTTCACACCATTGCATTTTTTATAAAGCTAGTTTTGGAAATAAGGCAGTTTCACTGACTTTTAAATGGGTGTCAGTATCACCCCTTCCAAAAATGTATTGATAAGTACAATGCCTATAGGAGAGCTTGTGTTATGCAAGTATTAACTAATGTACACGGGATCTGACCTCAGGGAACCTTGTGCAAACACAGGATAAGCCAGGAATGAATCAGGATCTGCATGTATCCATGCAGATCATCAGGCCCATCACATGCGCTCTGCCAGCAGGACAGGTATAGCAAGAGAATGAACTTGTATTAAAACACATTAACATATTTTTCCTGCTGTGGTGGCCTCATTCTCTCAGTTGCATCCAGTGCAAAGTCTCTTTCTGATCCCTTCTTTCACTTGCTGACATTACTTCAGTGTTTTTACATTAATCCTCCAGGTCTAAGAGATAATTGAGAACAAATTAGTTGGCAGAAGCCCAGCATCCATAATTAGATCTATTAAAGCTTAAAATGTCTCAATTATTCCTTATTGAAAAACCTGCAGTCAAAACACTTTTAAGCAAAAAAGTTTATTGCTCCTCTCAAAAAAATCTGTGAAATGTTTACCCCAAAATACCATCAACCAGAGGCGCATTGAGGCCTTCTGCTGAGCCTTCAGTAAGAAAGAAGATTTCCTCTGGAGAAGGAGAGGAGCAGCAGATAAACTTCAGAGGAGGAGAAAATCCCATTGTAGCAGCAGCAGCTGCCAGATCCTGCCTTAATCCACAGCCCGCCTCACCACTTGGTTTCGGGGGGAAGGCACAGGACCTAATCTATCCCATATGATGAATGAGCTTCTGTGCACTGCTGCACAGATATCTGCCTGGAGTCTATTAATTTTAAGATAAAGTAACACATGCAATGCTCATTCTTCATGTGTTGTTGTTATCTGTAATTTACAGGCGCAGGGAATTGCAGAACTAAGCGATGAGTTGTTATTAATGCTAAAAGTGGCTCCCAAAGGCCTGGTTGCGCCTGCTCTCCCACTCATCCAAGATGCCCACCTCAGAGCAGGCACAGCGCTTGTGCCCCACACACTGCACAGCCACCCTAGGCACAGAGGCTGAGGTGGGAAGGCATCTCTGGAGGTCCCCTGGCCCAAGCCCCCAGCTCAGGCAAGGCCACTCAGAGCTGGCTGCTCACACTGCCAGCCCTGGTCTGCCTGGAGACACAGCCCAGTGAGGGTAAGAACTACTGCTGGCAACATTCGCTGTCATGTTGTGGGTTACCATGTGGCAAACAGAGACATCACAGGTATCGGTTCGCTGGGATGGTGGTAAAGCTCTTATAGAACCATAGAATCATAGAGCAATATTTGAAAGGTCCTTCTAAAGTCATCCTGTCCGACCCTCTGCAATGAGCAGGGACATCTTCAACTAGATGAAGCTGCCCAGAACCCCATCTAGCCTGGCCTTGAGTGTCTCCAGGGATGGCGTATCCAACATCTCACTGAGCAACCTCTGCCACTGTTTTACCACCTTCATTTTAAAGAGTTTTTTCCTCACATCCAGCCTGAATCTCCTTCTTTTAGTTTAAAACTAAACCCTATGGCAACAGGCCCTGATAAAAAGTCTCTCCCCATCTTTCTTTTAAGCCCCTTTTAAGAACTGAAAGGTCACAATAAGGTCTCCCTGGAGTTTTCTCCAGGCTGGACAACCCCAACTCTCACAGCCTTTCCTCACAACAGAGGTGCTCCATCCCTCTGATCGTTGCTGTGGACCTTCTCTGGACCCCCTCCAACAGGTCCATATCTTTCCTATGCTGAGGCCTCCAGAGGTGCACACAGTACTTCAGGTGGGGTCCCACAGGAGCAGAGTAGAGGGGAAAATCACATCTCTCAACCTGCTAGTTACTCTCCTTTGGATGACAAGAATAAACATTTTCTGATTGTGGCCTGCTGGCTTATTTTTAATGAACATAAAGTTTGGAAAACATACAATCATAGAATCATAGAATAGTTAGGGATGGAAAGGACCTTAACACCATCGAGTTCCAACACCCCTGCCATGGGCAGGGATACCCCACACTAAACCATGCCACCCAAGGCTTCATCCAACCTGGCCTTGAACACTGCCAGGGATGGAGCACTCACAACTTCCCTGGCCAACCCATTCCAGTGCCTCACCACCCTAACAGGAAAGAATTTCTTCCTTATATCCAATCTAAACCTCCCTTGTTTAAGTTTTAACCCATTACCCCTTGCCCTNACAACTTCCCAACCCATTCCAGTGCCTCACCACCCTAACAGGAAAGAATTTCTTCCTTATATCCAATCTAAACCTCCCTTGTTTAAGTTTTAACCCATTACCCCTTGCCCTATCACTACTGTGCCTAATGAAGAGTCCCTCCCCAACATCCCTATAGGCCCACTTCAGATACTGGAAGGTTGCTCTGAGGTCTCCACGCAGCCTTCTCTTCTCCAGGCTGAACAGCCCCATTTTTCTCAGCTGAGGTTAACTGTTGCTGTTCTCTGCAGCGTGCAAAGCAGTGGCAGGATATCTTCCACCTGCAGCCTCGCGATGTTTTCTTGCCCTTGTAACCCACTCCCTCTGGCCATGGCTGAGCAGAGCCGAGGTAAGCTGCAGGCCTTTTTGCCTCTTTTAAGTACACGCTACAAACATACAGATTTTGTATTCCTTATGCAGACGTCCCTATTTTATCACTGCTGCACACATTTAAATGTGTCTCCAGCATAACATTTGCACTGTCCTGCATAGATCTCTTCTAAAGAGTCAGAGATAATTCCTCAGTCTCGAGAGTACGAACACACTACATAGCCCTGGACTTTTCATCTTGATAAAAATAATCTCCATTTTTATCCAAATGTTTCAGAGCTCTGTCAGCAAACAAAGAGTAAATCTTCACAGCCCTCAGCATCCATCCTCAGGGTATTAACCGAGGCTACATCTGTACCCGAAGTGGCAGAGCATTAGGATCAAAGTATTTACAGGGCTTCAGCTGTTTTCAGACTTCCACCTGAAAGCTTGTCCCCATGGCTGGGACCAAGGAGCAGGTACCTGCTTAGAGCACACCTGCACCTCATGGCCCCTGGAAGAGGACATGCTCCCTCCCCATGTCTGCTCCCAGGTCTGTCACACACCACTCATACAGGAAGGCTGGCAGGGCTCCTAAACTGTTGGAAAGTTGCTGGCTCATCTGTGGCTCCCAGATCACACCAAGCCATGGCAGGAGGTGCCAGGCAAGGGCACGTGAACCATGGTGTGTGGGGTCTGTCTCATGTTTGTGCATCTGCTCCTCTCTCTGCCTCACCCTTGTTCTCGTTAGCACCAGGCAGCGGCCAAGTGTCTGTCAGGCAGACTGAGCATATGGCACATTCCTGAGCAACTTCAAACACCACTTCCAGGCATGTGCAAGAGCTTCTACGCTGTATTCCCGGCTGCTGCTGGATCACCCTAGGTGGGCTAATGAAAGAAAGACCATAATGCTCAGGGTCTTTCTACAGGTGCTTGGAGACAAAGCATATCCAAAGAAACATCTACATCTTATTATGACTGCTTCTCTCCCCTTTTGGTCTGAATCCAAAGGGGAAAGAATGCAAAGATTAAAATAGATATTCACACATACGAATTATGTTTATAACATCAAGGCATGTTCATGCAACCATCTGGCCAACCCTAGGATCTGTTGCTGGTCAGAATTCAGTAATATGTATGTTTGCAAAGCAACACTAGATGTTGAGAAGACATATAACCAATGTAGATAGACACTAAGAAAACAATCGGTGTTAAAGAAAGGTAAGGGTTAAAATTACATGATAGTTTAGTGGCATTTGCAACTTTGGAGTAAAATTTTTGGTTATCTTTTTAGGTATATTGAAGTGAGTAGTTTATGTTCCAGGACTCAGAGACAGAAAGTAATTATGCATAACACGTCAATCTAGATGAGGAATTTTGCAGTATCCATAATTAAGGAGAGTGATAGCATGCTAAATACTAGCTAACTAACCTCTGGCAAGGAAGCTGGCTCCTGGAACCTGGGGAACCCCGTGGTGATCCATCTCCTACATGCTTTTAAAACAATAATAGGAAGGTTTTAACTTTTCCAGATTCTTGCAATGAAATCTCACACTACACAAATGCTTCCTGCAGTGCACCCTGCACTAACAAAAATTGCACTTGTCAGTGCTTTGGAAAGGGCATTAGTGCTACTGTGACCAGAAGGAAAGCATTTGAGAATGCAAAAAACCCAAAAAACTTCATTTGAGTAAACCACCAAGAAAAAAGGTGATCTTTAGAAGTACCAAAGATTGACCTAAATATTCTCTTCTAGAAGCAAAAAGAGGTGTTTCAAAAGACTTCATTAAAAATGCCTCATGGAAAGCTAGGTTTGACTTTGGGATTCAAATTCATGCAGAGGAGATTCAATCGTTATTAAGGTAAACTGAGCTGCAGTTTGATCTGAGGGGTCTTGGGGTTCAGCAGGTCGTCTGTGCAGCAACCCAGCAGGATGACACCACAATTCCTTCTGCAGTCCGAGGGTGAGCTGGAATAAACCGGCAGGGGTTTTGGTCTTGAAGCTGGGAAAGGAATCCTGATTCACTCTGTGGATGATAAATGTACTCCCTGGGCTGAGGCAAGTAGTGGGTGGCTGCCTGCTCCACCTAAGCCAGTGAGTGTAATGTGAGTAAGGGGTGTGAAGTGTCATTTTGAAACACATGTGTCAGAGAACACAGGGCTAGCCAAGGAGCTGCAGAGGGGAGGTCCACCACCTCTGCTGCTTCCTCCTCAGTTCTATGCCCTGTCTCTGGTGGGACTCAATGCAGCAGCACATGCTACAGCTGTAAGGAAAAATCAGCCGAGGCCAGGAACCAGGCTCAAACACCGTCATGCCATTGCCCACACTGTTCAGTTACATTTTTAGGTGCCAGCCAGGGATGTGAGTGCTTTGTGGGGATGGAAGTGCAACATGCCAGGCACTGTTAGTGAGAGAGGGAGCACTACAGCCCTGCAACTCTCCTGGCCCCTGAGCCTCTTGTGAGTGTGAATGAAGAGAAAATGTTCATCTCAACATTTACAAGGAAGCAAACAAAGTATCTTCAAAATTTTAAGGCTCTTCACTTTGGCTTTGCCAGTTGTGTGGTGCTGGCACAAGGCATTTTTACAAAGACACGTTGTTTTGAAAAACAGGATTTATCCTATCCTAAATCATCATCTAACGCATATTAAAGCCACTTTCTGAATAAATTGCATTTTAAGCATGGTAAAATGTCAGACTTCAGGGGGGAAGAAGTTTAAATGGACAAAATACGTTGCAAAACTCAGTGACGACTTTTATGACTCCCTGGGAATTAAAATGACTAAACCCCTTTTTTCCCCCTGTTATAAACCAAAGTTCAAAAATTGGAACAAGGTCACTTTTAAACAGGCACATTCCACCCAATCATCGTTAGGTGAAATAAAATATGAAAGTCACTGCAGATTTATGCAGTAGCCACCAATGAAATTCTATTCGATATAAATCAATGAAATTGGATCTATTCAGATTGATGGGGATAGGGGTCAGGGAAGCATGCCCATTCCTCAGCAGTCAAAGTGACAGATTGTGTAGGTTTTCTACAAATCTGACGTGGTTTCTTAATTAGAAACATAAAGGAAGCGGATACACAAATCCCACTGGTATCCGGTGGAAATGAGAGGAGAATGCCAAATGATAAACCAATATTTATAGGGGATTGTTTCCAAGAATTTATTACATTGTTTTTTCCATTTAATTACCTTGAACTGGTCCTATAGAAATACTATAAAGAATATAAATGTCCTTTTCTTTTAAGAAAATGGCAAATTCCTGTTTAAAGTGAGCTAATTAGTCTTACTAAATACATTTGAGATCTGCTGTGAAATCCCAAGGCTTAGTCTGCTTACAACATAATCACCTTAGCTGACATCTCTCAATGGAAAAGTCTAACCTTTATGGGGCACTGGGAAAGACAATCTCATATATTATTCCAACGCTTACAAATCTCTAAGGCAGCTGGATCCATTTTTAGAATAAAATCATACATATTGTATGATTTGTGGTTCATTATTTGCATTGAAGAAGTTAATGGTGCATTTGTAAGAGAAGGAAGCAGGCAGCAAGAACGCTATTTGCAACAAAAATCACCTGGGGGGAGGGCTTAGGTAAATTTTTCTGAAAGTTTTAAGGAGGGACTGGTTTTTGGGCTTTGGTTGTTTGTTGGCTTTGGGGTTTTTTGTTTTCCTAGAAGTGTTCAGAATTAAACAGGGGCAAATTTGTGCCATTTCCTCTCAGTCATATCCTTAACTCAATTCTGGTTTGATTTTTAACTTAAAAAGAAAGCCATCTCAGGAAATTGCTGGAATCATCACCTACTTTGCAACCAGAGTTGGTAGTTAGGAGCAGCTGTTTCAGACTAATAAAAGAGTAGCAGAACATATGAAAACAGACAAACACTGTGAGGCAGCAGAAGATAGGGTATATTTCCTGCAGGAAGAAATAGGAATAGGCATTTTTCCAAGTATTATTGTTCTTAAAAAATACTCTGTACTGCAGTAACACCGAAGAGTTTTATTTCTAGACTTGTCACATTTAAAAAAACACATATGATTCCTTCAGAACTTAAACTCACTTCACAAAAAACATTGAGCTCCATATGTCCTATTAAAATTCATAGGTCTGACAAGCTTAAACATGTTTGCAAACCTCAGCTTTTCAATCAAATTTGAAACAAAAGGCAATGGCTAGATATAGATAAGCAAGACTGGTAAATGAATATGAGCTATCAATAGTCCATGAGACTTCATATTTGTCTAGTTTTCCATCATCAGCAGGTAAAATGAAGATCTATGTGTAGCTGTAAAGAATGGGAAGGTGGACAGAGGTCCTGCCTGGGCTGCAGGACAATGAGGGATAGATCTTGACAGTGTCTGTCTGAAAATCTGCTGTGTGAGCAATGGAAGCTGGAGCCCATCTTTGATACTGAATGATGGGCAGGATGCAGATAATGGTTTGAAAAGTTTTAAGAACTGAGACAAAGGGGCTTATTTTCAAAATGATGAAGAGGCAGCCAGGGAAGGATTGAAAAGGGAAGTATCAGTCACAGGAACAAGGTAGAAAGATGACTCTTGGAGGAATAAACTCAGTGGGAGGGAAAGGCAAAACTTCATTTATCAGAACTGGAAAAAGTGCACAGAGAAATCACAATGTGAGCTGATGAAAGCTATGGGGTGAGGTTAGCTGTGCAGTTAGATAGCAAAGGCCATGTCTTAGAGATGCTGGGCAGACTTCAACTCTTTTTTCTCAATGCAACCTCACTCCTCCTTCCAGGTGTGAAAATGTTGAAAGATATGGGAAAGGGATTTGTCAGTTAGGTGGAGTGACACTTGCTGCTGCTGTCTGCAGGAATGATGATGGAGCTGGGAGGCTGGTATAGAAACATAGAGTAGTTAGGGTTGGAAAGAACCTTAAAGCATCAAGTTCCAACCCTTCTGCCATGGACAGGGATGCCTCACACTAAACTATGTCACCCAAGGCTCTGTCCAACCTGGCCTTGAACACTGCCAGGGATGGAGCATTCACAGCTTCCCTGGGCACCCTATTCCAGTGCCTCACCACCCTAACAGGAAAGAACTTCTTCCTTATATCCAATCTAAACCTCCCCTGTCTAACTTTGAACCCATTACCCCTTGTCCTGTCCCTACAGTCCCTAATGAAGAGTCCCTCCCCAACATCCCTATAGGCCCCCTTCAGATACTGGAAGGCTGCTCTGAGGTCTCTGCACAGCCTTCTCTTCTCCAGGCTAACAGTCCGTTTTCTTAGCTTATTCCTGGCATAAAGCAACCTGTGTGATGCTCCCTAGTATAAAGTGGGCAAGATGTCGTAGTGAATGCAACTGGGTTACAACTAGGTAACAACTTTTTTGTCCCACTTCACCAGAGGCACACTTGTTGCTGCTACATAAAATATGGCAGACTATTCTCTGGCTTCACAGAGCACAGCTCATGTCCCTGTAGTGGTACCCTTCCCCTCTGTCCTCCAAGAAGGTGCTCTCGTCCATACTAGCTCTTAGAACAGTTTCTTGGCTGTTCTTTTCCCCAGACTGTTGCAGATGCCTTTTCCATGGACATCTTTCCATGAAGAAACATGGGTTGCCACAGCTCAAACCACGCTAGAAATTGTGCTACCATTTATGCCATTGACTGACTGCACATCAGTGCAGTGTCTTGTTTAGTTTACTGGAAGTTGTAAAGACTAATTTAGTTTACCAAACTAGTGTTACTTTACTAGTGCCAAACTGAAAGTGTCCCTGTTGTTGGGGGAAGCGGAGGGAACGGAAGGAAATGTGTAGTGGGGTGAGTTTACAAAAGAAACTTCTTGAACAAATCCCAAATTTAACTAACTCACATAATCTCAAGAAACAACATTACCGAAAGCCTCCCCCACTGCATATTTGCTACTAATTACACTAAGCTGTGGGTCTGCCTGTCCACCCATTGCAGGCTGTGGGGCTGATCAAGTCAGTTCTACCTGTTACACAGCACTTCCTACATACTTACCCATCACCCTAGTACTGGGGAGACATGAGCAAGCTCACTCCCCCTGTCTTACCAGGAAAAATTAGGGCCAGGTTGTTTCACAAAGCTATAAGCTCATTGCAAAGTCACACCTTTAAAGTCTCCTGTTATTAGTATTTATTACCTGCACTGCTGTACAGCCTATGCACCCTGAGCCTCAGTGTATGAGGTGCTACATACAAAACCAGAACAAAAAGATGTTCCCATGCTCCAGTGAGCTTATGCTGATCTGGCTGCTCAGCAATCTTGAAATGTTTTGTTGAATATTAAGATTGAACAAACAGACAAGGTATGTGGCTTGTACTCAAATATTTTTTAATGAAAATTTCTGACCCAAACGACCCTTGAAATGTAGAAGCTGTCATTCTGAGAAATGTGTAGGGCCAGGCGTCATCTTTTACAATGCAGAATCCGACATGCTTTCAAAACACTGGCACCAAAAGTAAGAGAGACTTGGGGACAATTTTTGGCATGAATATTAAGGAAAACTGTCTAAACACTGGAAGAAACTGGAAAGTTTACACCTTTTTGAGAATTTAATCTAGGGTGCTTTGGGGCATTTTCCTTTAGAATAAGTATTCCGTCTTCTATGGCACAGTACAGTACGTGCTGCAGAGGATACCACTTTAGAGAAAGAAAATAAGCCTCACAACACAAATCCTGCTCACCATACTTAAGCAAACATTCTTCATATTGCATCCAATAGGACGACTTATGAAAAGTAGAGAAGAGAATTTGGTCCATTATGTAGCTATCAAATTTAAATTACACCAATAACTGAGATGCATGGGGTATCAGTGACAGGAATACTGGACCCAGAGTGTATGATTACTCAATTACTCCAATGTCTGTTGGATGCTTAAAGGCTAAAACAATTTTGGGTTCCTTCCAGTCAGTGCATATCGCTGTCAGCTCTTCAGACAGTTTACCTTTCCCAAGAAGCTTTTGCTTACCTTATCACCTTCCCAGATCTGCTGCCTGCATTCTCCAATTACTGCACTTAACTGCAAGCCACGTTACATATACTTTACACTTCATCTTTATCTGTTCCATTTTGGTGATGTGATATTAGGCAAACATCTTAAACTTACAGCACTGGGCTTTAAGTCACTGACATCTTAGATTTATTTCCCCCAGAGCTTTCAGTTCTAGCAGGAGCTCAAATGGAGCTGTCAGAAAATGAAGCAGGGAGCCGTAGCCACAAATGTGGAGGCAGTTTGGCGAATGAAAGTATTCTTAGAATGCAAGGCAAAAAGGGGCAAAAATCTACAATGCTCCATAGTTCTGACTCATAAAAGAGATCACAAAATTGAAAGTTGAAAACAAGCTGAAGCAAGATGATCTAAATCATAAAGGAGAAATGTGTGAAACAAGGGATCTAAGTAACCTAAGTTAAAAGAAATCTGTAAAAGAGAACACGTTAGCTGGAAACATTTCCTATTATGATGTATTTCTGTTTAAAAAAAAACTTAAAGAAAAATAGCTGTTCACAGAGTGAGCAAGAAATAACCTATTTCCTCCATTAAATGATTTTATCTGATTCAGATTTACCCTGCAGTACCAATGTTTGAAATGTAATGCATCATCCATGGGAATAACAGCCAACCCATAGCTCACTCATAAAAGGAATGTTGTTAATACTTAATACCCAAAAATCAAACTCGTTTGTTTGTTCTAATTTGTCACATGGGTCTTAAACTGGCTTCTGTGTGCTGATAAAATGAATCCCTCGCCAAGTGGCTTCTGCTTCCATCACTTTTTTAATGAAAATTTAAAATTACACATTTTGAACATCAGTCATCACTTCTTACAAATGCTCAATGATATTTTCTCAGTTTGCTGGTTTCTCTGGATGCTTTTTCTGCTCCAGAACTAAAGCAACAGTTTTGTAATGCAAATCAGAAAAAAAAGTCTTCAGAGACAAATGAGACAAACTGCTTACAGCCAATAAGTGCAGAAAACTCATATACCAAGAAAGAGAAATAATAAGAAAACCAGCAATGACTACAAAATAACCAAACTATTAAACTGCTTTTCTAATATTTTTAATATTACAATACAGTTTTAATATGAGATAATAATTGCACATTTTTAATACTGTGTAGAGAAAGTGGGACTCTTTACGTAACTTTGGAGTATTTCTAAACCTTGTGCTTTCAGTGCAAGAGCTGAGGCCCACAGAGCTGTTCAAGGAAGGCTAGAAACCTAGATACTTCTTCAGAGCCAGTGTACAGTCAGAACTGGGTCTCTGAAAAAGACTTTACAGTCACAAAATGCACTGATTTGAAAGCGTCTTTGGATTTCATGTAAGCACCTAAGCATCCACCTGACCATAAGTGAATGCATATTGTTGCTGACTGAAAACGCGTGCTTTCTTCAGAGGGTACCATCAGCGCTACTGGTTGCTTAGCAGCTCTGTAAATCACATTATTTCCTGGAGGTGACCCTATTTAAAATGAAAGGCATGAAATGTTAAAATACCATGGCCAAGTCACACACACACAACCCACCCATCTGTACGTAAAACTGAATCACACAAATCCGTGGAGTGCCTTGCCCAGTAAGGCCTCATGAACACACTCCATTATTCACAATTCAAGAAAAAGCCCCTCTCTAGATAGTTATATTAATCATTGATTGGAACTTTGCAGACTTGAGAGCCGGTAACACAAAACCTGCCTCAAATTAGAAAAAAATGGATGTGGTAGTAGTTAACGTTAAGGTGGAATTCTTCTGATTGAACTATTTATCTGGTAGTGTTTCAGATAATTAAAACTAGGCTCTGAGTAATACGAAAGGGTATAGTTATGGTCAGTTTTCTATCTTCTAGCACTGCAGGGCTGTTGGGACTTGAAAATTATATGCAGGCAGGTTTGGAAGGGGTCCAAAGTAGACCACACCGGACTAAGTAACATCTGGTGTATAGGGCTTAGGATTTTAAAAGTGTGTCTGGACAGCTGTAAAATGGAAATGACATATGTCTCTGACTAAAGGCTATACATAAAGTTGGCAGCAAGTTAACTGTATCTTATTTGGAAAGGCACTGTTCTCATCTCAAAGCTGGGTGCAACCAGGTACAACCTGGAGTATGTGCAAAGACATTCCAGCTACACTTGTAAAGAATTTATTTTAAATCAAATGAATGAGAAATACTTGTAAAACCTTCACCTTTGACTAGCATTTCTCCTGCCTCCTTTTCATGTTTAACAAGTTGAATAAAAAACAAAACCAAAACAGTTCTAAGACCTCGGTCCAGCCCCAGGACGTCACCAACACAGACAATCTACAGATGACTTCAGAAACTGTTTACATGGTATGAAGGGCTGATATATATCAATCTAGCCATTGCTGAATTTAAACAGGTTTTTTTATCAAAGTTTTCAGAAAAGAAAGACTTTACTGTAAATGATAATGTACAAGCAATGTCTGCCATCATTGTCTCTGTATTTTTCTCCATACTGGTGTCATGAAATGAAAGTGACTTCTTTTATGAAGCCATAAAATCACCTTCCCATAGAGAAGAGCAAAAGCCAGAGGAAAAGAGATGCTTTCCTGACCCCTACCCTGGGCACATACTGCATGGTGAGGAAGGATGTTAATGGTGGAAGGGAGGGAGCATGTTTTATAAAAACAATAGCTAAAGAGTTCTCAAGTGATCATAACCACACTTGGGAACAATGGCCAGTGCCCACCTGTGTGTTTATTAAAGTCAACCTGATCTCCATTCCTCTCTCCAAACGTTTGTTGCATTTACCTGTTGCATGCTGTCTTAAATAGAAATGCTCCTGGGAGAAGTCACGTATCACATGTATGTCCACACAGCAACTTAGACAATAATAATATTATTATATCATAGAATGGTTTGGGTTGGAAGGGATCTTAAACCTCATCCAGTTCCAACCCCCCTGACATCTTCCACTAGACCAGGTTGCTCCAAGCCTCCTCCAACCTGGCCTTGAACACTGCCAGGGATGGGGCAGCCACAGCTTCTCTGGGCACCCTGTGCCAGCACCTCAGCAGCCTCACAGGGAAGATTTTTTCCTCATATCTAATCTAAATTACCCCTCTGTCAGTTTAAAGCCATTCCCCCGTTGTCTTGTCACAACACACTCTTGTAAAAAGCTGCTCGTCAGATTTCTTGTAGGTCCCCTTTAGGTACTGGAAGCTTTTCTTGAATTACAGGTCAGTGTGAAGCCATCCCTGGCTGTGCTGTTCTGGTCTGAATTCAGATATGTAAATATAACATATATGTACATATATAAACCAAAACCATGTCTTATTCTCTCTTACTCATCACCTGACAGGCCCATGGGTTCCTGCTGAAAGCAGGCCTCTGCCAGCTACCCACTGGTTTGGATGCCCAGCTAAGTTCCAGTTGTGGTAATTAAGTCCAGTCAATACTGGGCTGCACATGTGCACCAGCCAAGTAGTCCTTGAGGCTACCAGAACTGAATCTGTTTTCCTCTTCTCTGCAAGCAATACAACACGTCTTTTTCCCAAGGAATCACCACATGCTGTCATCTGCTGCAGCCACGCAGTGAGGCAAAAGGTTGGGCTGGTGGCACCCTGTGAGAGCAGTGGCACACATGCACACCAGCAACCACATCTGCTCACTCCTGGCTGGCTGGAAGCCATTTTATGAAGGTTTGTGACCTGTTGCCTTCACAAAGAGTCACACTGTAAAACTCTGAGAGACACCCCAGGACAAAGCACCTGCAAAATACACTTACTCCAGAAATACATTTTTCATTTAACAGCATCTGAAACCATTAAGTCAGCAAATAACAGTGTTCCTGAAAGTGGAAAAAAGTAAGCCAAACCATTTTCCTTCCAAAGTCTTAAACATAATTCCTAGGCTGTGAACATCGCCAATTTTTATCCCACAATTACATTTTTGCTTGTTTTAAAACTAAATACATTGCAAACTGCGACTGAGATTTTATATTGTATCAGCTCCGTATTTAAACCCAGTCACTAATTCCAATATGACAGACTTCTTACAATAGGCAAAATGGACCTTTAACAGCAGTGGTTTATATTAAAAATGGTTTAAAAAGGGTTGCAGGACTCTTTATCATAGGAATGCTCATTGCAAAGGTAAAGCAGGGAGAAATCAAAATGCCAGAGGTAGAAATAGTACTGCCCAGCAAAACATTTCCAGTGCCCAGGGTAAAGGATGAGGAAAAGTTTTACTATGAAGAAATGAGACTTGGTAACAGTCTCAGATGAGCAGTGCCTCCTTATATCCACTGGCTAAGAGATGAGGAAATGCAGGGAGCTGAAGGGTATTACAGGTGAAGGATAGGGCACAAAAACTTTCTGTGCAACAGTGTCACGGCAGGTTTTCTCTTCTACACTCTGCCCCTCTTGGTTGAAGTAAGGCTTCTGCTTTATGAAATGGTTGCAGCCGTTTCATTATGGAAGATACTAACACAACAGCCACATAGCAGTGTGTAGTAGCATGCTGAGCCACAGATTTGCTAACATTATGCTTTTGCTTCACCATCTTACACTGTGCATTTATGCTGGACACTTTAACATCAAAATCTTCCTTAAGCAGAGAGAGACAGCTACACCCACTGAGCCACAGAGCTGCCTACCTGCTTGCTTCTGCAAGTGCCAGTGCTGCAAGCAAGCTGCTTCCCTCCAACCTTCTTCTGCGATGGTGGGGGGGAATTCATCCCTCCTTTGAGCTCTCATATACACTATCTAAAAGTCACATTTTAAAATGCTAACAGCTTATTATTTCACTATTTTTTTTACTTTTACATGGAAAATACTATTACTTGCAAAGGACTTGCAGCTTTTTGTCTCTATCTGAAAATATTCTTCCTGATTTGAAAAACAGGGAGCATGGACGACATCCAGCTACAACCTGAAATTCATACCAGCTTCTATGTAACACCACAGCCAGGGGTGGCTTCACACTGACCTGTAATTCAAGAAAAGCTTGATCAGTTTTCATAAGGCCCAAATACCTAGAAGGTGAGGAAAACGGCAAATATACTTTCTACAATAAATTTTAGAAGGCATAAAAGTGACATAAACCCACATCCCTGGGTGACCTGTAAGTGGATTCACTCAGGAGCTACAAGATGCAGCTGTGGCCTACTGGAGGGAAAACCAGCATAACTCTATAGCACACAATCAAGGCATCCCTGAACCTGCTCACAACCATGCTGGCTGGGCACAAGCAAGCCCAAGATAGGAGGCAATTTTTTTTGTTGTGACTGAACATCAGGAGCAAAACTGTGGGCTCTCAGTAGCGTGGGTCAAAGTGTGCACTAGCGTGTCCCTGTGGTATGTGGACACAGCATTACAAACCAGCTTGTCCTGTGTTGTCCTGTGCTTCCAGGATCCTTTCATTTGCTATCCGTGGTTAGAGATGGCTTAGATTGTGTCTCTAACCAGCTTGCATGCAGTAAATTTTCCACATCTTGGTGTTTTCCTAGCTATCTTCCTGACCATGCTGCTCATCCCAGCACTGTTCTTCCTCCACCTGGCCACATATTGGCCCCTCTCACCGTCTACAAAGGAGAAGGCCAAACCTGTCCCTCCTGGCTTGGCCCCCGTCCAGAGCAGTACAGGGGAGGTCCCTGTCATTACACATTTGCTCCTTCCCAAAAGGCAGGAGTGGCTTTTTCCGCTCCCTACAAGAAGGTTTGTAACTTCCACTTGTAGAAAGTCACATGTAACAACTCGAGTCACAGCCAAATCATAGCTACTGCTCCTATCCGTACCCAGCCGCACCATGCGCCTAACCAAGACCTGTTTCAAGTCAACATAAACTGAACTGAAATCCATGCAGTAGTTTACCCAGTGTAATTACAGCAGATTAGGTTTAATTTCCCATTGTAGCTTACCGTGGCGAGCGCTCAGCACCACCACTACAGTCTCTACCCATGAATGGGCAGCTTGCTGATGAGTCTTCTCCAATTGTAGCTCTGTGTGTGTGCAGCTGTGATGGGTGATTTCCTCAGCTGACCTGGCTGCCATATGAACAATTTGATCAGATTGCCAGGGTAAGTAATGTCCTAGCTTCATCTCTCTCAACATCCATACCTACAGTGGTTAATAACTACATTTTAGTAGCAGCCTGGCATATAAGTTTTCAAAAAGCTTTTATTCTCTGCAAACATGAATATTGTATTTTCAAACCAGTCGCATGGAAAAAATACTCAGCACGATGAGATCCCAGCAACATCTCTGACTGACCTTAGACCTGAAGCCTACTATTCAATTCCTGCTAAAGCAATATTCCCAGTAAATAAAAACAGGATAGGAGGAGGAAGGTAATACAGCACCACAAATAACTCACTATAGACATTTATGGTTGGCAGCAATACCTGTACAACCTTCACAAATCAGTGATGAGGTTTAGCCCAATTTTAGCCTAAAAATCATTGGGCCTTCACTGCACTCTTGTTGAACCGTTCCAGTTTCCACTGAATCCTCTGTTACATCATGAGCAGGCACAGAGAAACATCTCCAGCCCAGCATGCAGTGTATGGGCCACCACATGCTCCGCATCCTCTGCTGGGCACCTCTGTGGGATGTTCCTCCTCAGATTTGCCTTTGAATGTAGCAGGAAGCTGATTTTCCAAGGCATCTTGGGTCTCTGAGCTTCACAAACACACATGGGATTTGTCCCCCAGACAGAAATCTTCGTTACAGCTTGGCTGTGGGGAGGCCTCTCTCACAATGAGCAAGCCCAGCAAGTTTGGATATACTATACCCCATGAGGTAGATGGTCGATCAGGACTTAAACCTGACTATACCTCATAAACATGTCCTTTCAAAGAGCCCCTCGCAAACTGGAAACAACACATCCTGCAAAGGAGAAAGTGTGGCCTACAGTTAACTTATTTATTCCTACCTAACATACTACAGACGTCCTGGTTTTTACAGCATTACATGTTTTGAACCTTTTCAGTAAAGTGGAGGTTTCTCATTTCAGCCTAACTGCTGTTAATCTGTTCCAAATGTTAACATTGCAAATAAGGTCTGGTTACCGTCTCTGCCCCAAGTCGATAATAGGAACAGAGCTGATCAGCATCTGGTTTAGTTCAGAGTACAACTTGCTGCCTCATACTGCAGAATTTGGGTTAGAAGATCGTTGCATTTCATGAACACCACAAGAAAAATTAACAATACTCACATACAGTCATGTGTCATTATTTATTGCTCGATAGGTTTGCTAAAGATGGAATATTGCATTACTAATTTTGGCAAATTCCAGCACACATAAACAGGCCAAAACCTCTTAACATAAATTATACCAGAGCTGCCTAATGATAATTAAAAAAATTCAGTCTCTTACTTTCCAGACTTGTGATGGAAAAAGAGTTTAAAAATAAGAGAAAACTTAAGATCAGTTTCTTATTTTATCATGCACTTTGAACACTCAAATTGTTACGTGTTGGGTTCAGTGCAAGGTACTTGCAATATAGCACTTTGAGTATATAGAAAACTATGGCTATAAAGGAAAACAGTCTAAAATTTATTTATAAAATACAAATTAGTATTTTAGTGAAATACAATCATTGACCTAAAACTCAAACTACCAGGTTCAATTTTAGATCAAAATAAAACCTCCTGCTGAGTTAAATCAGAGCTGAATCCAACTCTCACTATACCGAATAATTCATCTCAGGATTAGCTGTGACCCCTCTAACACTGCGAACCACCTCTCCTTTTTTCCTTCAGGCACTTTTTTTATACTTTATTCCAAATTCCTTTACTGTCTGATCTATAGTTTCGCAGTTGATCATATAAAAATTCCACATACAACACACTTCGATTACATTTCTTCTGTTAACCTAGATGGCAGATTATCCCTTGCAAACTCAATGAAGAATCAAAAGCTCTTGACATGTATAAAATAAACCATGAATAATTAATGACAGTTTAAGGTTAGCAAGGCACACTAGCTTATCCATCAACTATTCATATTAAAGTTCAGCTTAGAGAAAAAATATTAATAACTACCTCAAATATTAAATGACCATTTTCAAAATGAATGCATGGAATGCTTAAAACATCTGGAGCCTGCATAAAACGTACATGAATTCTGCCAATTTACCCTACACTTTCCTGTCACCCGAAGCACTGATTGGGGTAACCCCCATGACATAAGTTTCTACCTGAGAGAAATGACACAGAAATTGCTTCTCTCCCCAGACAGATGTAACCGGTTGATCAACCAACTAGCAATATAATATTTATGAAGTTAACCAGGGTAAAACTGATAAGCACTGTATTAATTCATGGTGACACCGATGAGCAGGGATTTTTTAGGCACAACAGATTCCCTTGATCCTATTTTACATTTGAGAAACATGAAGCAGAAACATTCTAAATTAACAAATTGCATCATATTGCAGAGTCAAGTCAGTAACAGAACTCAGGAAGTGGCAGGCTGTGTCATGCTGGTCACAAAGCTACACCATTGCTCATGTCTTAGCAAGATTTCTCTCATTGTAACAGACTGAGTAACTCCCCTTCCACTCCATGGGAGGGTGAAATTATTAATCAAAGATGATTTCCAATAAACTTACCTATCTGATGCATACAGATTTCATCAGAGACACTTCAACTAGTTAAGGGGAATAAAAAAAGGAATACCCCCCCCTTCACCCCCCGGATGACTCAAGAGATAGGACATGTTATCAGTAACACAAAGATAAGCATTTACAGGTGTCTTTTAGAGAAAGATCAGCATACCAAGGCAAGCAACCTACTCAACACTGCTAAAATCATACAGAAAAACAAAAGCCACCTCAATCAGGTAAGAATAAACTGATGTGAGACCTGTCTTTGCTGAAATGGCAGGGGGATAGAACTAGATGATCTTTAAGGTCCCTTCCAGCTCAAACCATTCTATGAGTCTGTGATCCCTTAACAGCACAAGTTACACCATTGGTATCCTGAACCAAGCAATGTGCTAAGTTAATTCACTATAAAGAAGTGAAGATGCGTCTGTATGCCTGAAAGATAATTCACCTTATTCAAGCTCGGTTATCACTTCAGTAGTTCGCTGATATATGAAGTTCTTCATGAAAGAAAGGCAAAGTGTCTAAGCAAGGTTTCTTCTCCTTTCAAACTGTCAAGAGAAGCAAGACTTAACTAGGTTGGCCCATCTCCAGCTCTGGCTCACTCATACAGAAACAAGGACTTCTCATTTTCACCTTTATCTTCTTTTAAGCTTCTCAGAAGTAATTTTCCATACATTGCTTACAGAATAGAGAACTAAAATTATCAGAAGCACCAAAATAATTATTTTTTTTTGTCTATGTTCCTCCTTAAACAGAAACCTCTGCCAGGCCAACCTACTTCCTGGCTTCTCCCTTTTTCCATGGCCATTTCCTGAGCTGTAGCATGCCCCTGCAGATGTCTGCATGTGTAATGACTTTCTTTGGCACCCGTCAGTGGATGAAGCTGGGAACACAGCTCTGCAGAGATAGCAAGGACTCCAAACATTTCTTCACTTGAGGAGCCTGGGCTGAATTTGGTCCCTATGGGCACCAGAGCCTGTACTGACATCTCAGCTTGTCACCCGGGGCTCCCTCCTTCACTTGCTCTTCAGAACAGAACCAGCTGTGCATGAGCTCCCTCTCACCAATTACTGCTCCCTCCTGCCTCCACTCCTTACAGAGAAGTGATGCTTCCCCTCATGCCTCCTCCCAGCCACAGCCCAGGAATCTCTTCCTCCAGAGACCAAAAGAAGATGGCCAGGACGAGCAGCCTGGTGTTGCTCTTACAGTGAGCTAGAAAGGAAACTGGGAAGATCTATAAGGATCAAAGCTGCCCCAAGCCCTGATGTGAGCTCTGCCCTTTCCTCACTGGAGTCTGCTGGAAAAGGGACCTGTGCACACAGAAGGCAGACAGGCTGCTTGGATAAACCAGCTCACCTTATCCTTTTCAGACACAGGCAAAGCTCCATAGAACTGTCTATTCTGAGCAGCTGCCTGCTTTGAAGCTCAGCAAAACCATCCACATCCATACAACACAAAGTCCATTAGTAAGCAACGAAAGGGAGCAAGTGCCAAAAGTAGATTCATGTTTTCATTTCCCTGTAAAGTTCCAGGTTTGTTAGCTGGAAAAGATGCAAGTTACTGTATATTAAATAAAAGGTGAATGCATCTCCTGGTTGTGAAAGATGGCAATTAATCATGTAGTCATTAGGACCCATAAGCGCAAGAGGCTTTCCACAGAAAAGCATTTGTTTCACTGGAGCCTTCTCAGGGTTGGGTTTTAGTGAATTTTAATGAGAGAGAAACCCAACCTGTCAAAGCTAAGTGGCCAATCTCCTGTTGAATTCTCCCATTTTCCCAAGTATCCATGGGCCAGAAACTGACTCAGCAACATGATGGCTAGGTCACTTGCTGGGAATACGAGTAGCTCAAGTTCAAAGTCTCTCTCTCAATCAGGTAGACAACATAAACATCCATCTCCTACAACCCAGGGAAATGACTCAGTCATTAGGTTACTGGTAATCCAGTGTGGAGTCAGCCTTGTGGCTATGGCTTTTTCAGTAGGGAAAAGGTTTCAGTTTTTTTCTAATATGGAACAAAACCAGAAATCAAACCTCAGTTTTATTGTACAATAGAATTCTTGCATTCTGGCCAGTCCTCAGGAATATCACTTCCCATTTAAACAGTCATCTTCATCCACAGTATTCCTGCTTCCCTGCCTTCCACTGCCATGGTGGCATCCAAGTGCCACAATAAAGACACATACTCATCCACAGCTTACTTCAGACCACTGCAGACCTGACAGCAGACAGACATCCTCCTGACACCTTGATTTCTGTTTCACTTACCTGAAGTGACCAGAAATGAGTCAACAAGGCCAATATCTAAGCCAATTCTGGCATTTTTGGTTCACTGCCAAAGAACACACCTGCTGTTCTCACCCACCACCAAAACCAGGACAGGACAGAACCACCACCGCACCGGTGGGACCAGATGTCATCCTTCAGTTCTCACGTGTGCCACGGTTGGCCACAGTATATGGACAGAAACCTGCCCCAAAGAAACACTGTGGAAGATGTAGCTGGCGGGAGACTAGAGACTGCGGGAATGGATGGAGCATGAGGAAAACACTATGTGGCTCCACAGCCCAGTAGAGCCCCGGCTTTGTTACATCTTCATTCCAAGCAGACCTTCACCTCACTAACTGCTAATGCTTCTGGCCTCTGCAGCCTTTCTGGCATTCTTTTTTGTTTAAAACATTGCTCTTACTGCATTAGTCCACAGTCACTTTTGTCCTATGATTTTACACATAGATGGCCACAATATGAAGAGACACTTTTCAATTGCTTACAAGCACACAGCCAGGGTGATTTAGACAACTATCTATTCTGCTTCCACTTAGGAGTCTGGCAAATGAAGGACACAAAAGAAAAGAAGTTGGTGCCTAAATTTAAGAATTGAATCCATGTCTAAGCACTTAAATATGTGGCCTGATGCTCAAAAAATTTGGCATCAAAAAAGTGCCAGCAAGGCCAAATGGGAGCTGATGGCTTGGAGAATTCCATCCCTTATTTTGTTGCCTAAATAGCAACCCAGGAATAGGGCCTAGGAGCTCATTTTAAACAAAATGTTTGTATGTATGCTCGCAAGAGCTGGAGGGAATAAACAGGATCATTGATCCCCTCTGAAAGGCAAATTGCTGGAATTTTATAAAAGCATTATTCATATTACACAGGCATTCAGACGATTGCGTATGAGAGCTGGGCAGTGAAAGGACACAGAAAGGTTGCTCTTGTCCTGAGGACAGCTGGTAGAGCTGGGTAAGAGGCCCATGTGCTCTCAACCTGGAACCTGCATAAGACATGGCTCCTCGCATGAACTCCAGCCACCCACCAGCGTAACAGGCTCATACCCCTGACAGTCCACTTTCCGTTATGCAGCTAGGCAGCTGACACGCAGGCAACAGCCAGCCTCGTGAACCTTCTTTGCAGAGGGCTTTTTGTTCAGCAAACTTTAAATTAAAAAGAAGGGCTGATGGAAAACCAGGCATAAGCCTCTTGCAAGGCTTCTTTATCCCGTTCCCTCCTGAAGTGATGGTGTCACGTATCCATCTGCCCTCAAAGCTGCTCCCGAACGACCAAATCTACATCTTTCCTTTACTGAGAAGATGGTTTGTACGTGGAAAGGCCTTGATGTTCCTTGAAACTGCTCGGATAATAGGCGTAGCTGTTTCTTTCACGTAGCTAATAGGTTCTACATTACCTGAATCTGGGAGCTTCCCAAGAGGGGTAAATTATCTGTCTGAGCAAAGGCTCCTTTCTCAGTCTGGGTGGTGCCTACACTTAACTAAATCAAAGTTTACTTAAAAGCTTATTAGAGCTTTTGGCTTCATACAGACATCACATTTCTGGGAAGTTTTGCTGAAAAAGCTTGGCATGGCTACAATTACAATATTGTTACAAGTCACTAAATGTTTTTGATATATTTAAAAGAAATTCTGTGCTCATTTTCTATACAATTTATCTCAATTGCAGTCAGCGAGGCCAAGGGATTTATAGGCTTTGCAGAATTTTCACCCGCATTTTGAATCTTTCATATTTCCAGCTTACAATAAAGCCTGCTAATAACGCCCAAACTGCCCCCACAATAATCCTTCAGTTCAAAAAAAGAGTAAAGGAATAACGCCACTGATTACAGAAATAAAAGGATGCAGCAGCAACTCAGCTACTTACTTTTAACAGACCTATTAATAATTTTTCATGGTTTTCATTGTTGATTCTAAGTTACAACAGAATGAACTGCAGCAGCTGCCTGGGAAAAGAGATCCTGTTTTACTGGGTACTTTTCTTATGCTTCTGCTCACATTATGATCTATCCACATTTACACCATTTCCAGACTCTAAACTGAAACAAATATCCTCAGACGGGCAGCGACAGCTTTGGGTGTCGTAGCTGCATTTAATAGAATAAAAAACACAAACCAACTTGTCAGAAACACCACTGTGTCAAGCTCAATTACGTAAATAAACAGAGGTAATGGTTAATTTTACTTGCTGCTCTTGTTGAAACTGCCTCAGTGTGGATTTTTGCCGTCTCTTCCCAGGAGGATTACATCTGCCTGGTTTAAAGTTTCACTTCCAAACATCATGTCCAAAACCTAAAAGCTTGCTACAATAAAGCTGTGTAAATTTAGGAAAAGATCCTCCATTATTTGGAGAAAATTAGCATCCATCCTAACAGGAATCTTATTTAAGCAAGGCCCATTTATGGGGTAAGTGGTGTTTCCATTGCCGGTACAGGTAGGTTGTGATCTGCCCTAGTGGAAGCCCATCAGGCATATTTCCTAAGTGAATGGTCACGCTAAACATGTCTTCATCCCCTGGTAGCCCTGGGGCAGATGCCTATATAATCACCAAATAATCATCAACATGGTGACATTGAAAACAGTCAAAACAAATAGGGATGAGGAGAAAAACATTTTTTGCACTACAATTGCATATATTATTTTAAACACAGTCTTACACCTCATTATTTATGCAATGCAAATGCAGAGCATATTTTGTCGTCTTGTGCAGGGAAGAAAACTACTGGACCTATGCTCACTCACATGAGCTGAAAGGCGGCTCTTCCTCTCTCCAGCCATTCCTTTGACCTTGGCTCAAGGGCCTCCCATCTGGAAGTGTTTTTCCAAAGCTATTCACTCCATGCTTTTCCACACACATACAAAAAGGCCCAGTGACTGTGAGAACTAAGCTGCAGCCACCATGAATACCACAACTGATTTATTTATACACTTGCACGTTGTTCGGTGTGGGTAACATCCACCCTCTTGCATTCTTTGTCAAGACCCCACAAAGAAGCTATGCAGACTGCAGATGCTTCCCAGGACAGGCCTGCTGTCTGACATCCTTTCAGTCCAAGGTAAAGGACCTTACGCTGCCCTTTAGGTGTGCACTGAAGCTAAGAACGTGCAAAACCTTTACGGGTCAGGATCAATCCAACAAACTGATCTATCCGTATCCTCACCTCCACACTGAGCTCCAGCAGAACTGCTAGGGTACTACATGGGCACGGATCCCCTGTGAGATTCCTGCTGTGCAGAGGCCAAGGGGAGAAAAGCAAAATACAGAGCACAGTCCCTTGCAGGGGCAAAATCCTGCAGGCAGATCCACACCAACATGCAGCCCTACCAACAGCTGGTGGAAACTCACATCTGTATTGAGTCTCTAGGTGCATGTACCCAAAACCCTGCTCTGCAGGCTCCAGGCCATGCTGGTCTGCTCTTATGCAGCCCTTTTCAGCTGCGACAGTGCCTGCTCACCACAGATGCTCACCTCTGGGACTTTAGCACAGATGAAGTGTGTTTTCTTTGCAGCTTGGCAAAGTCCTGCTATGACATATGGGTTGAACAGGCCTTTGTGCCACTCTGCAGCCTTTCTTCCATTCAGACAAGCATTAAGGATTGCACTGCTTTGAACAGGGGATTTCCTCATCACAGAACAACATAAACTCACCTATGAAGTACACTGATGTTTTCCATTTCACATCCAGCAGCTGAAAACCAACTTCCTTTACAAGAGGTGGGTTCTGGAGGGTTGCTATTTTGTTTGATTAGTTTGTAGGGTGCTGCTTGGGTTTTTCTGTGGTTGGTTTTTGGGGTGCTTTGTTGGGTTTTTGTTTGTTTGGGGGGGTTGCTCTTGGGGTTTTTTTATTTGGATGATTTTTTTTTTTAAGAGGCAGTAGATTAATGACCATTTATTTCTGAAAACCCGTCTCTGGGTTGAATCCAACTTCCAGTCAGTGCCTATCAACAGGATATGTATCTATAAGGCTGTACAGTCATTCCAAATAAGACTAATAACTAATTTCAAGCACTTTAAAGTAGACTCAAGTACCTATAGTTAAGCCATAGTTAGTTCTAAGACTCTATTCATGCCCCAAGCAATGCAAGAAATAAGCACTATCTTGAGCCATATTAAGCAGCATTCATTTTCTAGACAAATATCATATTCCAGAACTGCCCTATCGCTCCTCTACTCTGACACCAACTCGAGGAAGGGTGGGAGAACCATATTCTCCCTGCATACAGGGGTACATGCACACTGTATAGCACTGCTATGCTGGATGGTTTAGACTGTAATGAAGTGTTGGTTTTAGAGCTGAATATATGGAAGCTCTTGAGTTACAAGAAGAATTATTATTGCAAACCTGACTACAGCTACAGTTGGTGTTCTTGGAAGATGAGGGTGCAAGTAACAAGAAACTAACAAATTCGTGCCAGTATGTCAAGTTTAATTTGCTTTCCTTTTTCCCTCCCTTTTACAGCTGGCTGAAATACAAGTTCCACTGTAAATGCAGTGACTAGCAAACATGGATGCCATCAAAAATACAGCACTGCCAAGAGGAAGTCCTCTGTTGACTAATAAGTTTCCAATAGCAAATGCAAGATACTCTGGGCACTGAACTGAAGAGATTTAGGGATATATTCTACACAAGATGTGCTTTTTGCAGTTACAGAATATGAACTGTATAACATTTGGACAAAAGGTTTTTAAGAAGTCACCGATAACCTGAGAACAAAGGCAGAATCAGAAGGTTTGGTGGCTCTTCAATGACCTTTACTTCAACAGGTAATAATAAGGTCTCCCTGTCAAGCGTATTATCAACTTATGGCTGCGAAAAATAAAGACACAAGTCACTGCTACAGAGTTTGGCATCACAAAGTCTCAAGTTTTTGCTGTTAACTGAAATATGAAAACAAAGCCTTTTATTTTGAAAAGAGGACACTGCTTGCTTGATACTATTATTTTTGTGTAGCATTTGTCACTGTCAGAGCACAATACAGAGCATAATCAAGTTAATTTGTCAACTACGTAACCCACTCTTTGAAAACCTCTTTTTAATGCAAGACAGCGTCAGTGATACATTACAAAATCAATTACTAGAACTGAAAATTACTTTTATAAAGATCCCATTATATCAAAGCTTATCCTTTGTACCCTTTGCTTGGGCAGAGTGCAGGACATTTCATATAGTTACTTCTCCTGCAGATGCAGGATTCTGGTTTTCATTTGAGTATGAAAAATACCCTGAATTTCCATTGCTGTGATTCAGTAGTTCTATCAAAGACTACCCATGTATTTTCATAGGAGTAACTTATTTTACCTTTGAAGTAAATACAAATTTGTCAGAAATAATTGCTAGGTTAGTTTTTAAGCTATACTATGTGGAGACTATGCCAAAATACAAGCAAAACATCAGAGTGTTGAATAGTAATTTCAAAAATATGTCAAGCAGTAGTGAAAAGAAGAAGGTTCTAAGCAGCCAAATGAGGTGAATTTGTCATCAGATCACTGAAAACAAGAAACAGAACAAACTTCCATACAGAGAAACCAATATATGAGGTGCCCAAGTTGGACACTGTTACGTTGAAAGTTGCCTCTCAATGAAACATTATATCCGACACTTTCCAGCAGCATAAGATACTGCACTGCTGGTTTTTAATATCTTGGAGGGAAAACGTTATGCCCCACTAAGTAATTCTGGTCTACAGTACAGCTTCCCACCATTCTTAATTTCATAATGCAACCAAATTATAAGAGATGTAGGTAAAATAAAAAGCCTAATGACCATTTACAACTCTAGGTGGCACACTCATACAGTAAAAGACCATAATCTGAACAGAAATACATACCATCAGTCAGCCAGGGTATTTTTTTGTTTTTTTTTTTTCCACCTGAAACATACATAACCTATCAGCAAATACTGTTCTGAGCTGGATTGTGAATTAGTATTTAGAAAGATCTGCACTATTTCCCCAAGTTAGAACTGGGTGATTTAATAATACTCTGCAGAATTTGCAGTTTTATATTTCAACAGTACTGAATTAAGTTAATTTATGACTCCATATACAGTCAATTCTCATGGCATAGCACCCATCCCACTATACTATCATACTCCAACCTACTTCATGGATAATGGGAATAAGACCTTACATGTTTCTTAAAGGCACAGTCTCATGCAACAATCAGTTCAGTTACAAACGTTTTTAACCTTTGAACTTACAAAGGAAGTTTTTGTTGCTGCTTTGGTTTTAAGCAGGAGCTCAGCTTTGGTTTATTACATTAAGTCTGCATCATAAAAAGGCCATTTTAATACACAGCCTTTAATATACCCATCTACATAGTGTAGGCAGTGTAAGAATCAGCTGGGATGGTGGTGACAGTCATGAAAACGACATTGCAATACTTTTATTACAGTTTGTCAAGGGTATGTTGCTGTTGTTTTGCAATCTTACTGAAGCTGTAATGAATGAAACAATAGCTGTGCAACAGAACAGCCACAGCGTACACCTGAACAACTTCCAGAGTGATCAGAACTGCAAAAAGCACAAATTATCTGAGTAAATAACCTCATGCCTAAAGACGAATACAATGCAGATTTACAGTGCTCTAGATGCTTCATGCTAATGATGTAAAAACACTGTGTCCTCCAGCAAGTACAAGGCAGGTGAACAAGCTCTCTCATCCTCCCGGTGTAGTAACACTTGGCTACTGTGGAGAAGCTAACATACCACAACTTACACCACAGTGAAAGGGCACCCATACTGTAGGTACAAAACTAGTACAGACCAGCATGCAGCCCTGCCTTCAGATGGTTTTGAAATTCATGATATGGAACATATGTACAACAAAGGAGACACAGAAGGAATAAAAAAAGTGCACATGCATGTACTGATCAGAAAACTACATAGACATGGAAGCATTTGCCCACAAAGCCACAGAGAATGTCTTTGGCCTGAAGCTAGTAGAAGAGCACCTCAGTAGCAAAGTACACAAATAAGTCTTCTCCATTTCTTCAATACTGGATATCAAATCATTAATAAAAACATTAATGTCAACTTTTTTCTCTAATAAAATGTATTTATAATCACTCCTTGCTGTATGGTAAACATTTGCCAGAAAATGTACATCTGTAGCATGCTTTCACTCTTAAATATGCAAATAAGACACACATTTCTAACATTTGTCATTCATCTACATACCTAAATTCATCATTTCCATTTGCAAGTCCAATAAATGGCCAGTGGCATTTTTATAAATCATTTAACAAGTTTATTTCTACAAATTGTGACTTAGAAGCAGTTACTATAGATACAAAAATCTGAAAAGACTGATGTGCAGCACGTGTCATTTCTTCATGTTGTCCAAGTGGATAATTTACTCATTTCAGTGGGCATTCATCGCATTTCTCATAGCAGCAATAAATAGATATTTTACTCTCCACAAAACATTATTTTAGATAGCAGGTTAATGAATACAAAATTAGCATTTAACAGCATTAGAGTAATATAACCCCTAGGTCATGGCAGGCTGATCGTGGAATTGGAAAATGTAATACTGGATCTCTGTGCCCACCTAAGATTGAGTAATTTGCAGAGTCTCCAACATGTCTTCTACTGCTTTCAAAGAGTATCTAGTTTCTTTCTTACTGCGACCTGCAAACTAAACAACAACAACAAAAAGATTGTTATTTGTCCATATCAGAAATTCTGTGCACAGATCCTGTGCAAATAACAGTTCTAAGCATTAAGTACCAAAAATTAACTCTATTGACTACAAACTTAAGAGCACAGCTTATTTATTGTTTCACTCAACCTCAGTATTTTTACAAGCTATATCACCTTTCCTCTAGTATGTACTGGAAAATACAACAGATCTCCTTAATTTCACTCATTTGCTCTAAATTTGAATATTCAGCACTAATAAATATTACACTTCGAAACTGAACATTTATCTGAAGTGAGATCTTCCTGCTGATTTGCTTGCTTGGTAAACTTTAACATAATTTTCACTTCAGCCTTGATTTTTTAATGTGATCCAAATTACATGTTATATATAAAACGCTCATAATTTAATAGTAGTAAGACTTGGACCTGTTATTGAAGCTAATCTATTTTCTATTTTTGTTACAGTGAGACAGTGCTACTTATCAAAATCTCCTGTAAAAAAATCCAGTCATCACATAATTATATTTTATGGTTCAAAGTAACTGTGAGTAATGACCTTGTATTTGAATGTAACCTCCTATTACAGCAGCAATTTCAGAGAGCATTTGAAATAAAGTCTGTCTTGATAACAAACTACAGCTTAATAAATACTATTAATGACTAGATTCCCTAAGACACATGCAGCCATGTTTGGGAAAGAAAAAGGCAGAGGGGTAGGAGACATTGATCACCCCACACTGACCTCAAAAGGGTTTTTCTAACAGTACTGATGATTCTCATCACTCATCGTCCATATCTAACACAGCAGATTTATTGACTAGGTTGGTCTTTGCTCAAATGAAACTCTCAACGATTTTTAATACACCTGCATTAAAAAGTTTTGCATTTTGGGCTGGGAGGGGTGGTAAAGAAACTACAGAAGCAGTAACTACAACTTACGCTAGTAAAACAGCCTATTCTCTACCTAAATGCTAACATCTAAACACTCAATAAATTTTCAATTTAACGTTTTTTATTTCAAATACCACTGGTGTCTCACATAGTTAGTCCTTGATTTATAATGTGTCCCTTCTCTCTTGTAATTAACTTAATTTAGCAAACTCTTCATGACCTGTTAAGAAAGATTAAGTCATCAAACCCAGGTAATATCACACCAGCAACAAGCTGCAAGACCTGTTAACCTGCTTTTGACCCCCAGGCTACGATCTAACACTGGAACTCTCAATCAGTACTGAGTTCTTACAAAAGTAGCTTTAGCACAGTAAATGAAGAGCTATTTCAAATTAAGCCACTAGGAGAATGAAATGTTGGTTTTGTGACAACACTATAGTTAAGAGACTGCATTTTCATATTTCTGGATGATGAACTGATGTGCTGTGTTTTGACTTTAGCAGTATGTATAAACCCATTCTTCAGGTTGTGCAGTTTCCAGAGTGACCTGCAGCCATCAATGTCAGAGGAAAATCAAATTCTTAAACACTCTCCCGTGTAGGAGAAAGTAACTACTACTTAGACCTGACTCAATATGCTTTTTGTTTATTCTAAACAAGAATCGTCCCAAGCAGATACCTGGGGAGTCTTCAGAAAAACAAGAAAATGATAAAACAGAGCTCAAAATCCTCCACTGAATAATTGTTTCCAACTCAAAGCATTCAGAGATTTCAATACCAAGCACAGAAGCCAGAATATATTGTGGTCAAAAATCACGCCTGGCAAGACAGAAAAAGCATGCAGAGGAAAGCTTCAAAATCAGAAGAATTTCATTTTACCTCTCTTCAGGGACACTGAAAGCAAGACTGACAGAAGACATTAGTTTAAAAAATGTTTCTTGCTAATTTCAAGAGTGGTTGCCTTCATGGCACTGACACGTACTTGAAGCTGAACAAATAAAACCAAACTCTGCGTCATAACAAACAGGAGTATACTTGGAAATGTAATCACTTTAAATTTGCCCTGACGAACAATTATTTTGTCTATCCTGCCATTACACAGCAATTTGACTGATTGAGCCGGAATCCATTTCTTAAAATCATGATTTCATTTTCTGTTTCCCAAATGGTTTGTAACAAAATCACCTCTCTCTCCGACCATAAATAACATATGGATTGCTAACACAGAAGAATTTAGCAATGTACCCAAGAAGCATGTATCTGGAAAATTACTACGAGTAGGATCACATTAAAGATTTTCGTGAGCATTAATCAAACTCGCTTGCCTCTGCTGAAACGCTTCAACCAGAGGACATGCTAAACCAATTACCTAATTGAAGAGCACTAGGTAGCCATATTTTGTTTCGATGTTAAAATGACTGTGACTCATGTCTTCAGTCAGAACAGAAACACGTTTCTTCACAGGGTCCACACAGAGAGAAGAATCTGGTTTCCCAGTGATGAGGCAAAACGGAGCTTATAATGAGAATAAAATAATTCTTTGAATAACGAGTATTTCTCTAACATCTGAAATGAAAGATTAATATTTTTTTCCTACCCAGTCAATTAAACTTAAGTGGCCCAGAGAATAATGACCTTTCTTTTAGTGCATGTGCCAGCAGCCAGGAATTCCAGCTCCATAAGCAGCCCTTGATACAAAACCTTTCTGTCTTCCTGCAAAAGCTTACATTTCTCCTAGATTAGGCACAGATGAGAAGTACTAATCAACACATTTAACATTAAAATAACTCTATTAACCAGATGAAGCATCAAATATCAGTACTTTTAAGAAAATTATTTAATTCAATTGTCCTTTAGCCCCATGTGTCCTGGTAAACAAACTGCTGCACAAGCTAAGCAACACTAGCAATAGTAAGGCTTTCTCTTTCATACCCAAAGGTTGTTTTCTTTAATCTACAATAAATGTAAAAAGTTTTGCACAGCAAAAGCAAAAATCAAGTGCCAAAGCAAACTGCCTAAATGAAAACATAAACTGAAAGAAGGGGACCAGTGAAAATATTTTAAGCAAATTGCATATAAAATTAAAATGCAACTATAGCCAGTGCTGAATTTGAAAAAATAAAGGCAGTTTTCCAAAATTACTGAGCAAACTGCTGGGGAAAGATCTCACTGCAAGCCAACTGCTTGCTTGTAACTTTCTGAATTAATAACTTCATATTTTAAGGTCACTAATTCGTATCATTTGTCTAGGCACTCAAGTCAGGATTCTAAATGCATCTTATTCTCTAGAACATGAATACTGGAAAAACTGCATTTTAACAGTAAGAAGGTCTAGCTAATAAAACAAGTCAATGCCAAACCCAACAAGCTCTTAAGGCTTTTACTACACTTTAGAAAGTGCTTTGGATAATGAAGGAAAGTGGGGAGGATTTACAGAGATAATATTAAGTATCTTGCTTAAAACCTGGTTAGACAACCCTTCACTAATGGAGGAATGCTGTAAGCATTTCGACTGGTATAAGCAACCAAGGCTTCATCCTTAGGTCCAAGAGATGACAATCTTCAACTGCTCAACATGCTAAGGGAGCAACAAATCAATATAGACTCATAGGGGAAACTGCTTCCTACTGCATCACCAAACACCATTTGCTGTAGCAGCTGTGTGTGGTATCTGACATACAAACTGGAGTGGCCAAACCCTTCTGCTGTCATTTAACAAGCTCAGTAGGACGGGGCTACGACAACCCTGTCCAGCTGTACTCACTAGAGCTTCTTGTGGTACTTCTAAGAAGACAGGGGTGTTCACACCGTTTGCACACCAAATCCTAGCTTGAGCACTTACATCTTCTCTATAGCAAAATTCCCCCTGTGATTAGTCAGGTATGGTGCTCATCACTTTATGTCCAAAGCAACTAAAAAGAACAGCTGAAGTATGCAACATTATCAAGAAAGTATGAAGTCACAAAGAAGCTATGACATATGTTTCAAATATATGTTAGTTGTGTTAAAGTGAGCTGTTCTGGGAAGCATCAACCAAAATGCTTAATGCAGGATTCAAAAGAGCTTCACATAAACAGGGGAATTGCACTTTGCAGTAAAAAAAAAAAAAAAAAACCAAAACATCAAGACCAACTTCCTCAAAATCCCCCACAGCCAGAAACCTCCTGCACCCCCCAACACAAGTCCTGTTTTGTTAGAAATGTTGTGATTTTAACAGGAACCCATGTGGAGGGGAAAAGAAAGAGAAATAAAAAGATGCAAGCTTATCTGGCTGTAAGTCATGTAACTACAAACTTTCACGACACTCAGATACAGGAGATGCCTGTTTCTAGTTCTTAATCTTGGTACACCACATCCCACAGTCAACACTGTTTCTACAGTTCCACAGAATCATAGAATAGTTAGGGTTGGAAAGGACCTTGAGATCATCTAGTTCCAACACCCCTGCCATAAGCAGGGACACCTCACACTAAACCATGCCACCCAAGGCTTCATCCAACCTGGCCTTGAACACTGTCAGGGATGGAGCACTCACAACCTCCCTGGGCAACCCATTCCAGCATCTCACCACCCTAATAGGAAAGAATTTCTTCCTTAGATCCAATCTAAACCTCTCCTGTTTAAGTTTGAACCCATTACTCCTTGTCCTGTCACTACAGTCCCTAATGAAGAGTCCCTCCGCAGCATCCCTATAGGCCCCCTTCAGATAGTGCAAGGCTGCCATAAGGTCACCATGCAACCTTCTCTTTTCCAGGCTAACCAGTCCCAACTTTCTCAGCCTGTCTTCAAGCATCCCTTGGGCTGTTTCCCAGAAGTGCTAGCAAATGTCTACTGGTGGCAGAACTGGAACTGGAAACTTCAGTCATAATATCCACTTGCAATACCTGTTCAGAACCACTCACAGTTTATTTTATTGAGATGTAAAGCATGAATAATAGTTTCCATTACCTAAAAATTTCACACATCTTTTAAAACCTGTTTTGTTCTATCAACGGTGAATCCACTGTCTATTCTGTTCTTCAAGGGTTTGGTTTTTGTTTGCTTGTTTTGTTGTGTTTTTGACTTGAGTCAAATTTGAGTTTTCCATTACAGGAAATGTCAGACATATGAAGCCAAAAGAAGTCCCACTTATTTATGGGACATCAAAGCTGGTAATTCATACACACCTTATTGTCACGAGCAGGTAAATTAATGAAAAGCAGAGAGTCATTTTAAAGAGAAAACCAGAGAAATAAACTTCAGGCACACAAGTATAAAATGCTTAATTATGTCCTCAGGGATACAATATTCTTCACTGTAAAGTGCAGCCTAGAAGTTACAGGGCCAATCAAGGGAAATGGAAAATACTTCAAAGTTGCAATACATCAAAACCACGTCACCCACAAGAAGCTGCACTCCTGGCAATAAACTGAAATACTGTATTAAGAATTAACCGCATTGGCCATAAAAGAAAATCTAATTTAATACCATAACAGATGGATCTGGTCAAAAGGCCTCTTGGTAGTATTAACTGTGAAACGGTAGCAGCAAGAGAGAATTTAAATATTGGGTTCTGATACTGAAATATTACAGAAAGAAAGGAGTGTTAGGTGTATATAAAGTCTCTGCATTAATATCAACATTTTTGCTCAGAAAAAGTTATGAGAACATGACAGTATGATGCTGATGTTCAGGATTACCTATACATGAACTTTGACTGGCAGGTCATAAAGAACAGCTGTAACGGAGTCAGACATACTATGTCTGGGATGCATGGATAGCAGAATCTATGAGATAAAACCTGTTTTCATTCATAGTTATAGAAAACATATACAGACTTATAATGCAAAAGCAAAATAGCTATTTATGCATAACTCTGCAAATAGCTGAAAAGCCTCCTCATGAGTTCAGTAAGCTTTGATTGTGGCCTACAAAGTACGCTTTCACAAATCAATGGGCATTTTTCTATGAAACTATGCAAAACCAACTTCAGTCACAATTATTAAGGCCATTATTAGGAACATCATTAAATATGATTTTAAAAGGTCAGAATAAACTGAAGGAAAATTAAATTCTAGACTTTTAATTTGTTTGCTAGTAAGAGATCAAGTCACTCTAAGAATTAAGACACACCAAGTTTTATTAAAATACTGAGCTTTAAGACTGAGTCTTGGAGATCAGCATTGCACTAGTGTCCATCCAGTTAATGTTAGTAGAAAAGAAATCTGGTTAAAGCTAGTAAGTAAATAATATAATTAATAACTGTAGAATACCAATCTTACATTCATTAGCTTCCAGGGCATCAAAACACAAGTAGAACAAAAAATCCAAGCAAATTATGCTGATTTACACACACCATGTCTAGCCTCTTGAGCAGCAGCTGATAAAAATGCAGAAAGGAACTACACGGCACAGTAAGAGCAAAAACACTGATGTACTAACCTGGTATGCTCTGTTTATTTGGTTGGCTGCCCAACTGGCATATTTCATATTATCTTTCTTCATTTTTGCACTTGCTTTTGGATTGGAGGCAATATGGCTGGCAGACTAGGAATATAAAAATAAAACCCGTGTAACTATAAAATAGATGTGCATTAAATTAACTGAGAGCATTCAGCATCTTTGCATTCAGAGCCCCACACAGAGCAACAATGAAAAAAAAGGCTAAAAAACCCCAGTTACTGGTGAACAGCACCCAAATGAGAATTAGTTTAAACTTTTTAAATGATTGTTTGCTCTAAATAAAGCTAAACCAGACTTCAGTTCAGTTCAGTTCAGTTGTGTACAAAGTTAGGAACCAAAGCTGGGCATGATCAGCTAATCCCATTTGTTTTCCTGAAGTGAGGGCTATGAATTAGTTTTCCCCATTCAATTTGTTGCCAGAGATGTTACAAAATACATTACCTGTGTGTTCAAACTGCCATTAAAACCATGACATTTTTTCATATCAGAAAAGCAGGTAAGACTATACATAAACTACACCCCAAAAAACCTGAGAAAATAAGAAAAGATTCCTTAATCTCAGAGACTTCAATTTATATAAATAGAATCACTCTTCAAGGAATCATTGCTAAGCCTTCCCACAACATCTGAGTGCAAAAGTACTTGAATGGAAAGAACCACAAGAACCCTCCTCTTACGCGCCAAAGAACCTCCAGGGAAGGTTTTAAAAAGGAGGATGGAAGCAAATGGCTACATGAATAATACAATTCAAACTCAAAGAATGTTCCCTTACAGTTATTTCTCTGAAACTACATGCAGAAACGGGAAAGGAGGAAGACGGTCAGAGAAGCAGCCTCCACAAACTTTGGAATGCATTCTCCAAAGCCATGCCCACATGAATTGAATTTGTGATATAGTACAAGATCAGTGACCTAAGATGGGGCATAGTTCTCTCTGGTTTCCTGAATTTGATGAAGTACTGACCAGTTTCCTTGGTATACACAGCTGAAAGCCTTTGTGGAGCATTTACCAGGGTTATGGACATTCGTTGGGGGACTATGAACATTGAGCATGTCTGTCAAGTACAAAAGCAGCAGCCACAGCAAAACCAGATCCTAAAGCCTGGAAACAGCATTACAAAGAAATAAGACGCCAAAGGGTAGATTAAAAAGGCTGCTTAAAAACTAAGAATAAAAAAAAAAAAAAAGCAGTCCTCACACTGTACTGGTACCCTTCAGCAGCTCACCATCCTGTACAAAGGAGTATGGCTTTAAATCCTTATGAAGTTACCTTCATGTGCCAATAATTATAATTCTTTGAAAACACAGGCAAGACTTAAAGGTCAAGAGCACTTCAAGTAAGGAGAATTTACAGGCATAAGACTGTCCTGTCAGTATTTAAAAAACAGTGTTAATAATCTGTTAAACCAACAGAAAAGAAACCCCACCCAAACAAGCCAAAATGATAAAGAATAACATACATGCATAAAAACATGCAACGTAAAAATGACAACCTGGAAAATATGTAATTGTGCTTACCATGTAAAGTCCAAACAAAGCTCTCATATTTCGGTTGTTAAGCTTCAGTGCTTGCGCAAAATACTTTCTTGATAGCTCGAGGTTTTCAAGCCCCCCTTGAGTGTATTTAACCTGCAAAAATTATAAGCTCCTGAAACTTGCACATCATCCATACCTGAAGCATTCACTCTTGAAGCAAAGATATTATGAAACTTCAGGTTTGTTTCACATGATATTTCAAATCAGGTGAGTCCTACCAAAGGCCAAATTCTGGTTTTGGAGAAATCTGAGCTCTTTTCAATATACAAGTTTTTAAATATTCAACTATAGGAGGAAAAAAGGCAGCATTAACTTAATTTATTGCTACAAGCATGAAAAGTTAGTATTTTGCACCTATACATACTTAACAACCTTATAGCCTCTTCGGCAAAGTAACATCAACTTTAAATCTACAGCTAAATTCTTACTGCTATAAATCCATATTAACTTGCATGCGCTACACGAGTACACAAAAGGCACCACAACGCCTTTCACATCTGCTCACTGCAAAACAGTGCACAAAGTTTAGAAGATTACTCCATTGTCTTTCTGTTAATTTTTCTTGTTATTGGATCAACAAAAAGAGGGATAAATCCTAGAAGACATGCATTATAGTCTTTCTACTGGAAAGGTATTTAGACTTTCAAGTTTTAAAGTTACCCCAATTTTATCCACATTAACAAAACAAATAAAATCCATTCTAAGCAGTTAACGGTATAATTTAGAAAAAAATAATAAATATCTGAAAAAAGAGTGCAAAAGGCTAAAATCCTTGAGCTAAAACTGCTAAGGGCCCTCTCTCCCCCCAGTGCACTTTCACACAAAATTTCCTATGTGTATTCCAAGATCTGGCTCCACAGTAACAGGCAATATATCATAACCTCCTTGGCAGCATTGCAGTGGTAAAGTTTAACTTCTCATGCACTTAATTTGAAAAGTGCATAAACACTTCAACAAGAATAGCTCATTTAAAATGAATTTTTATCTTCAGTAATTCCTGCTCTTACTCTTCTATTTAGCAAGTAAGAAACCAGTTTTATTAACATGCTAAGTTCTATGAGATGTTAAGATTTTCTGTGTACTCTCTTAAATCTCCTGGGGAAAAATTAAATAAACCATTTTATTCCATTTTCACCACTTCAGTAACATGAAAACAGATTATGCATCCAAACATCATTGATTCTTCTGAAAATACCTACTTCAGCATATTGCTGACAATATAAGTGGTTGTGTGGATTAGTCATCATAAGCTCCTCTAAGCAGAAGGCTGCCTTTGCATAGCTGAGGAATATAAAAACAGAAGTGACAAAATGAAACAGAACATACAGGTTGTTTTTTAAATGTCTTTGCAACATAATGAACAAAGCCATACTTTTTCCTCCATTACTTCACATGATTCACAATTAAGGAAGATGTCCTCTTTTTAAACAATGTTTGAAACCTTATTATTTCTAAATTATGATGAAAAATACACACAAAAAAATTATAATCTATGTATATGTGGTAGAGCTTGTGGAAAACATTTAATACACACATATCCTATTAACAAGTACTATTTCTTACCAAGAATGACGAGTAGAAACAGGCATAAAAGACACTGAACTCGGAACACGAAAGAGTTAATTTTTTTCTACAAGAAAATTCAGCTGCTTAAGGACTGACAAACCAAGCTGCAGACCACAGAACTGAGATACAAAAAACATACGAAGAACAGTCTGAAAAGCAAACTGTTCAAATCTGTATGTGAAGATAACATTATACTAGTCCAAACAGGCAGCAACTTACCATTAAAAAAGGCTAATACTTGTTTTTTAAATGAAAGGTTTCAGAGAGAATTAAGAAGTCTAGCTCAAAACGTAGGTTTATTTTATTACAGAACCCTTAGCTTCGTAATCTTTCAACTAACAGTTTCCTGCAGAATTTACATCTTCTACAGATAAGTGATAGCACTGCTGCACAGAGTTTATATGACAGGCTTCCAAATTTCAGAGATGCGGTGTTTATAGAGTGTGGACAGATATTTGATATCAGATTAAAAGTAATTTTGAAATTATGAGACAATACTAAACCATCTGGATATCTAAATTTTAGATTATTCTGTAAGTCAGCATTTGAAAGAGTTTAATAATTATTTTCTTTGAGAATGCGGTGGAAGGAGAAGTGATGGGGGAAAAACTTTTCTGTCACAGTGAGAACTACAATTTCTTCCTTGAGAATCTGATTCTTTAACCACACTCTGGAAAGGAAGGAAAGAAACAATGTGATGTAATTCAGGCTGGGCTGAAGAACCAAAGAAAGGGGGAAAAAAAGATACGCCTTTGGGTGGAGGTTAGAATTAATGCTGTGATATTAGAAAACTCGCACTAAGGCTCTGAGCTAATCCTCTCACACTGGGATTTCCTCCTGTCACTATAGCAATAAGAAAAAGCTAACAAAAACATTAAATATCCAATAAGCAAGTTACTACAACACGCAGCATTCTTGATTGCACTGGGCTTTGTACCCAGGCGACCTGATGCCTCTAACTCTGGACCCATGTTTTGTTTTGCTGATGTTTTTTTAAGGTTACTAATAGTCCTTACAGAGGCAAGCTAACAGAAACTCAGAAAAATATCAGCTGTTATTGATCAACTGATTTTAGAGGGAAAGAATTTAAGATCTATAACTAGTCAAAAAATCACCTGAATGAAAAAATATGGGGAAAAAAAAGGTGCTGTTCCCTGCTACATACAAGCCATTTCTTTTAAAACACCAATTTTTTAAAAAAACATGATTGAAATAGACAGGTAATTAAGTAAACTGTTTCTGTTTTAAAATCAAATGCCTTCGTAAAGCATTTGGTACTCAAATAAGGTTGGCAGTTATTTCCTGTCGATGCCTGTTATATTGGAAATGAGACAGCACACTTCCTAACACTAGTCTTTCAGAAAAAAAATAAAATCATTGAGGTCTTTGACTTGCACAGAGAAGGTTTCACTTTAACAGTTTTTATGTGGACTTAGCAAACAACTTACTCATGTTCATTGATGTAAAGTTCTGCAAGTTCATGCCAAGCTTCTTGGTCTCCAACAAATCTGTATAGAGAAGACATGAGAGGAGAAAAGGAAAAAAAGACAAGCATGTGCACAGGATTCTGTAAGTGGAAGCAAAAGCGTAAATCAAATGCAAATTCCATTTTAATTAAAAAGATTTATTAGAATAGCAAACCACAATCCGTATTCTTGTAAGACACTCACTGTTCCAGATACTCATTCAGCTCTCGGATGGCGTCAAGATTTTTCCCCTGGGCTTTTCGAATGGCAATCTTACGCTTTCTTGCTGCCTATGGATTGACATTAATAAAGGATTAGGGTCTCATAATTCCCTGGGTTTTGTAAAGAAAGCAATTTGACTGTGCAAATTATTATCTCAATACCAGTGGAATTCCACTGCAGAGAAACTGCTAGGTTGAAGTTTATAAACATACCCTATGACATCCCACTGAGAGACTGAAAACCTCTTCATACAATCACATTATGTATGCTTTTCTTTGGAAGCACAAACTGTATGCATTATTTCATTCAAATAAACGACTGTCCAGATTCTGTTAATTACAAAACAGCGGGGAATGTTAATCTTCATCCATTCCAAAGACCCCCACCTTGTCATTCACAAGATCCATGACTATAGAGGAGAGATGGTGACTGAGTCTTAGGCAATCCCACAGATGCGTATTGATTGCCACTGTATGAATATGGCTTTCAGCCATTTTTCAAGATTCTTGTTGGTGTGCTGAATGCCATCTTTAATTAATGTTAAATACACACCAATTTCATAAACAAGTTTCTCATCACTCCCAGAGCACAAAGTAGGCTCTTCAGTGTAAAGGCAATAGTAAATGGCTATTTCAATGGCAAAATTGAGCAGTACTTTGGCATGTAAATGGAAAATGCATTTCAACATAAACAATATAAGAACAAGTTATAAGAAGTAAAATGTATTTAAATTTTGAACTCTAGGAAAGTTGTTGCAGACCACCAGGAGAAAAGATATACAGAATTTTAACAGTTGATGATTCTGTACTTCAACACACAACTGCAGTTTGGGAATCTGGCAGAATGAAAGTGAAACCAAATTCCAGCATAACAACAAAGCTGGCCTCAAAGAGTAAATACCATCAGCCTATAACCTCTGTTATGCCCTCCTGCGTGATCACAACCACTCCAGTCAGACATGAGAAGCCAAATGGCCTGGTGTCTGTGATGTGTCCAAGTGTACACACACACACACACACAGATGCCATTTCTGCATGAGATAATATAAATGGGAAAAAAAAAAAAATACATCTTTCCAGTAGTGAGGTCCTGCTGCTCATTCACCTGCTTGCTCTCATGCCATTTCATACCTTATAAAGAGGTTATACAGTTGGGTATAACTTATGGAAGCCTTGATAACTCCTCAACAAAACCTTAAACAATTTTAATCTTTGGCTTTAACATAGCTCTTAAATTTGTTTCTTCATAAGGTACCTTCCTAAGTTCACAGTCACACGCACCCCCCAAAAGAGTTCCTGTATTCGTACAGTATTTTGAACTATTCTCTTCATTAATTTCCTATCCTCTGATCATCTCTTGAACAAACTAATTGTTTCCAGAAGATGAGAATAGAGCAGCATTCAAATAAACTAGTTCAAGCTACAAAAACAACACAGCTAGAAACACTATTAACACTAACTGTAAGTTTATACTTCCCTTTGAGATCATCCCCTTCACTTCCCTCAGAACTGTATATTTCATTAAAATTCCGTGAAAATTACTCAAGAGCGGAAAAAGCATTTCATTCTTCTGTTTAAATGAAGGCGCAGGCAGAGAAAATTCATCAGAACAATCAGGAGACAAATTAGGACACAGGCAGCTGGGGGGTTCACCCACAGCCATTTCATTTTCCACTGCTTCTTTGTCAAACTGCAACCTGTGAAGTTACATTCATCATTCGACTTTTACTGGGAGACATTTGGCTAAAAGCCATAACTGGCTCTGGAAATTTTAACTGCTGCCCACATTTATCACTATAACAATAACACACACTACTTATTTTATTTTTGAGTTTTTAAAATAAAGATTAACAGCATAATTAAACTTTTTAAAAAATATAAGACTAATTCCACATGCTTATCACACTGCTACTATTCCTAAACAAAAATACATAACAAAAAAACCTAATCAAAACCATTGTGCTCCATCACATTTTAAGAAGATGTCCCAAAGCATTTTGTAAAGTAGGTCCACATGCTTATGGTGGGAACACCACGGTAGTGTTAAACTCACTACCCAAAGCCGGTATTATACACAGCCCAGTGACCTGCCCACTGAGCCCGAAACGTGAAAGAAGGGAAAGTGGGGATAACAGCATGCACAGTTTAAAGGAGCATCTCATGCAATTATGGCTTACAGCGACAGAAAGTTTTTCACAGGTAACAGACTATCTACTATGAAATTTAGCTTTTGGATTAAAAAAATAAGCTGATATTTTTAAAATATAAAGAAAAAAAGCAATCTAGAGACTGATCAAAACTGAACTGCTAGAGAACAGAAATCCTCTGTTTCATATATAAAATCAATCGATGCACTTGACATCTTAATTTGCAATAGAAAACAGGTACAGGGTACTTAAGCCACCCTCCTTTTTTGTTTCTAATGCAACTCCTTCAATTGCATACAAGTCAGGCCTCCAAAAGAGCCTGGAAACATATTTTCTCTACGGCTGCTTTATTTCTTAACCACAGCACTCCCAAGTAACACAGATCACTGGAACCTCAAGACAAATTTATTTACGAAAAGCTACAACTAATTCTAGTCACAAACATTAACTGATGTTTGTCTATAATAAGCATGTTACCTCATGCAATCAAATAATGAGGATAAAAGGATTAGACATAATTAACATGTTCATGTTAAATGAATTACATGTACATTTGACAGAATTTATCTGCATCTAAACTACACTAAATCCCACAAAATTGCTGCAAAATTACATTTTTTGTTTCTTATTGAGGTAAAATAGTATTTAATACCTTTTTATCCATCCTACTTATCACCAGAAAAAAAAGGCCTGAAATCTGCACTCCCATCACCCTCAAATAAACCTGCAAAAGTGATGGGATAGGTTTATTTACAGAGAACCTTCAGTTCACTAAAAAGAGGCTCAGCCACTCGGAACAGTGCTGACACTCAAAGCTGTATGGTAGCATAGCTTTCAAAAGTGTCTTTAAAACTAATGTGAGCAAGTCAGTAAGGATGTAGTGATTTTTTTTAAAGCAATTGCTAACATTTTTCTATCACATAAATAAAACTGTAACATAAATATTCTGAACACACTGCTGAAAGACATACACATAGGTGTTCAGTCAGTCTGAAGTGTTCAGAGTACCTAGGAGTAGTAAGACAGGCTAAAAATAAAGACATGAAAAACAAACCACTGTTGTCTTTTATCTGTATTCACAGACTACTCCTTGACCTGACTTTCTAGTTTATCTTCGGATCATACAAACTATCAGTACTTTTTTAAATGAAAAGTGAAATCTAGTGACTCCAGTAGTCAATAATTTAACAAAACCATATATAAAAAAATCTGTACTAAAATCAAGACATAGGACATTTTGAGCACTGTAAACATCTTAATTCCTGTTCTGATTTACATCTTTCTTGAGGCCCTCTCTAGCTCCCTGTGTTTACCAGCTTCCTCCTCAGTGAGCTGGGACTTGCACTCAGTATGCTGAGTATTCTGAGGACAGCAGCATAGCTAACCACCATTAACACACATAGCGTCAAGTCTTATTTCCATCGATAAACAGAATGTTTTACCATGCAGAACCACTGCCAATACTAACAACCACCTGAGCAGACAAAAAAAAGTTACCTGAAAAGGAAAGCCAGATTCCCATCAATTCTACAGAAACTTTACCTAGCATTTATCTCATATATCCAATTTATTAACAGCCTTAGTATCAGCTGAAACAGGAAAACCAGACAATTTCACATCTTATTATCTTTTGGGCCCTTTTTAATACAAATTCATGTTTCAAAATATAAGCTCACTTTCAGGGGACCTACTGCAGGATATTACAAAACTGCAAATTGCAGAGTACCTATCTGTTCAATCATTTATTTAAAATCCACTGAAAATAAGAAACTTAATTTTAAGTACAAGATTTGAGATTATTTGAAATCTATGAAGCATTCTAAGATAGCTGTGACAATTCTCTTAATAAAGATAAAAAATAACATTCAGGAGTTACATTTTGGTTCTTTACATCACAGCGAGATTTTTAAGAATAAGCCTAATACAAAAATGAAATCAAGCTCCTTTCTCCTTCCACCTTAAAACAAAAGGAAAAGACAAAACTTTCAGTGCTGCAACAAGATCTGCAGTATTTGACCATGTAGAACCTATGATGGGGAATTCCCCCTATCAGTTTTCCAGAGTTTAAAACAAAACACTAGATTCTGTAAATCCTGCACTCTTAAGTGAAAGATATATGCCACTTTATGCCACTTATACCATAATCAGTAGCGTATGGACTAAGGTACTTTAGTATGTGACGTATTTTTTAAACCCAGAACTTTTCTAAGGTATTTCTTTTAAAGACTAGTAATCCCTAATCTGGCACAAGAACTAATCCTCCATTTGTCATGATTCCGTTCAATTAGCATTAAGTAGACTCAGAGTGAAGTGAGAAGTTGAACATTTATCAATTTCTGCATTTGATTAGTCAAAGACACCAAAACAGAGTCTTAAGACTGCTCTAAATTTCATGCTTGCAAAGTATTAGCAGGAGAATTTTCAGGGACTGAAACCTCTAAGAAAGGCAAAATTTCATACCTGCATAACTGCTGCAGTGTTAAACAAATTATATTTTACATCTTAAAAAGAAATTCTTCAATTTTATAAATTTACAAATACCAAGGAGTTCACATTTTAGAAACCACGTTTTTGATCTAAGGGTTTGATACATCAAAATAATTCCCTTCAAATTGCAGTATAAATAATCAAACAAAACTGTAAATAACTACAACAAAGATAAAGGGAAGGAATCACAAACATCAAAAAATACCATATAATCTGACAATAACCACAATGAAAAAAAACAGACTTAAGAATTCTTTCAACATTAGTCATGGAAGACACATCAGACCAAAATTTGCAAATGGATCTATGCAGGCACAGAGCTGCTGAGCTGAAGCTGCTCCTTTAGGGATAATGTCAAAGCATAAGTAGCAAGGCTGAACATAACTTTTTACAAAAAATAAGGAGATTTGTCTACTCCATGAACAAATTCTGAAACCTTGCTTCTGAATGATGCAGACACATGAACCCCAAACTTACACAAGTTCAAAAAGCAGTAAGAAAGGACAAAACCATAAGAGACAAATGAAGTTCTAATTTCAAAAGAAGAAAACATTTCCTTAGGATCCATGTAGCACATCCTCAGCTGAACCACTGGTCCATCTTAGAGACTACCTGAAGCAGCAGCTGCAGCTTTTCACACTTCCCACCAACTCCATCCTGCGTGAGACACAGCGCCAAACTATCTTATTTGGATCCCTTTAAAACTACCACTATACATATGTAAGCATGTGACTTGAGTCTTTTCTGGCAGAGCTAGCAATATATTTAATGAAACTTACACACAACAGCCCAAAATATTCCCCATCAGTAGATACTTCATTTGGTAAGAAACTTTCTTTTTGCAGCTTAAAGCATCCTGTAGATAAATGTACAAAGCTACAAAAACATTCAAAATGAATGCACAGCTACTGCAGGAATTTTACAGAATTATCACTGCTCCAACCTGTCTTCAACCACCTCCTGTGCCTCTTCTGAAAAATGTCCAGCTTCGCTAGAAAAAGAATCTCAAAATAGTATGGGAAAGTGTAACTTACGTGACCATATGCATGCAGTTGTTCCTGCTCACTCCCATAAACAACTGAGTTGTTAGTGAAGTATTTTACACAGCCGGAAAGAACAGCTTCACCCAGAGCACTATCTTGTTCTGAAAAGTCTAATTCTTAATTCTCCGTTCACACAATTGTATCACTAGACCCATGAAGTTAATGAGATTACCCACATTCCCTAAGCTAAGCAAGCATATACAATGTCTTCTTGTATAAAAAGCTTAGCTGAAAAAGTGGCAAGAAAAACAGCAGAATTATGCCAGTAAAGACATCAGATTTTCAGTGGATTAGAGTTATGGCAGAACTTTGTGTCCTATCTCACTTTCCCCTGGTGCTGACCATGTGCTCTGCAATCTTCTTCATGGCTAGCTGAAGAATCAGGAAAAATTGCATATGCATTAGGATGACAGTAGAGTCAATCAGACACAAACCTAAGTCTTGAACACATGAACTCAATTTCCTTTTTCATCATCAATCTTCTTTGCACTCCTGAACAGGACACTTCAAGAAGGGCCTGACTGACAAAAGTATAAGCTTCCTAATTAAAAGGCTTTCCTCCAAAGCAAAGCAGGATGAGGATTCCTCAATTAAATACATTAACAGCAAAAAAAAAAAAAAACCCACAACCCAAGAGTCCTTACTACCAATCCTGTTAAAAACCCAATGCCTCCTGTATTTTGTTCTGAGAAACAGACTAAGCATTTTACCTGAAGATGTACAAACAACTCAGACACTGTTCAGCATCAGTATAAAGATTTTCAATTGACACATTAAATTTTAATTAATTAAAAAAGCCCTACAATGTAAGATGTTATGCAGCTTTAATAACAGAGTAATCTGCCAACTACAGCTCTAATAACCCTTCATTTCAACCAAAATGGACAAGAATAGAAATGGTTCCCATTATTATCCTACTGAAATGCACGCCAGTTGTGCTTTTCACAGCAGTCACATTTCATTCATTAATGTCAAACTCTTCAGCGAAGGGACAGACTCTTGCTCAATGTCCACATGCTTTGGAAAATGAAACACGATCTCTGAATTGACAACATTAACATTGCTCCACTGTCAAATGAGTCATCTCTTTCAGCAGATAGGTTCAGAGTGAGATAAACCGTGGAGACATGGTCATCTTTTAAACACTCTTTGTATAATCTTTTTACTTTGAATTCTAACCTCAGAAATTAAATAAAATAATTACTGCTATCTTAATTTCAGCATTTTGCATGCAACAAAACCTCATCCAAAAGTGTAAATGTCCATTACATAAACTGACTTCAAAGTTTCCTTTTCATAATGGAAAAGTCTACAAGGTCTCCGATATAAATAATGTTTTGGAAAAGTTTTCTTCATTATTCTATATGAATCTGTCAGTCGATGCAAAGTATGATTTCTACATGATTCGTGTGAAGAAATGTCTCTGTTTCACTTACAGCACTTGCCAAAACATTTAATGCACATAAGCAACTCCATGCGTCAGCCGACCAGAAGAAATTGCTATAAGGTAAGGTGAGTGCCAAGACAAACTCAGCAACAAGGTTTTTTTTTTAAATCTTGAAATACTTATTTTCCCACAGCAGCCACATGTGTGCATGGAAATAATTAACAGGTAAAAGACACAAAGACATCTGCACATGACAATTCATCAAAACTTTCTATTTAACTTCTATTCTTCACATGCAAGGCTTAGCCAACCTATTCTATAGCAAGAAACCTTTGCTTTGCATTTAACACTCCCCACTTCCATTCTCAGATCTTAAGAAATCCATGAAATCATGCAGCTGTTCTAATATCTACACCTTATGCTTCTAAATATTACCACTGTATGGATCTTTATGCTTTTGTTAAGGAGGAAATCCAAATTAAGTAATAGGCATGCATATTACCAAAATATAGAATTTTGTTTTATAAAACCATCCGACAAACCACTCAGATGACGAAAGCCATGTTGAGACAGCTGAAGAGTAAAGCTGCCAAAAATGCATACTTCAAAGATGTGTGGCCCACAGAAGTCACTGTAACATGGTGCTCCATTTTCCACTGGCTTCAGCAAAAAGTCGTAAAACATGCACCCAGGTAACCTATTCTTGTGGCTTCACTGTAAACATGTTCCGCCTACTTTTTAAACATGACTCTGAAGACTCAGTGTCTCTGAAACGCTTTGGGGCCTACACTGATAAAATCCACCAACATTTACTGCAGACAATTATGCACCTTGCACTCAAATGTCTATTCAAAAACTACAGACTCTCAAAGGACAACGGCAGATCACCTACATTTGTCACACAGAACACAGTTTATGTAGTTCTGCTCTAGGGAAAGCGAAAAACAAGAGTGAAGAATTTAAATTTAAATTTTTCTTTCTACCCTTGCATACAAACCATGAGTTCTATCACTGCTAAAAGATAGTTTTATCTACCATTGTCATCCAAGTCCTTAACTTGATATTAACATTTTCAGACGTGTTACCTTGAAAATAATTTTCTGGTTTGTTGGGTTTGGGTAGTTTTTTGTTGATGGTGGGGTTTGTTTTGGTTTGTTTTAAATTTGTTTCCCAGTGGTTCACTTTAATTTAAGTGATAGTACTTCATCAATATCCAGCTCTGGCTCATTCTACTTAACCTGTTATGTGTGTTTCTGTGGGTCTTCCCCTCCTGAATAGCAGATCACATTAACAAGCTGCCAGAAGAAAGGCAGAGGTTCAAAAGACAGCAAGGAAGGTTTACGTGAGACTGCCAAAACATCTGCAATATCCCAAGCACTACATTTACATGGAGTTTCACCCAGTAAATAGAACCAGCTCCTTGAAACCAAGTAACAGAATCAAACATATACCCACCAACAGACAATGATTAATAATAACCGACTGCAACATGTGATACAAGATTTTGAAACTCCATAGCTTCTTCATATTTCTAGTTTTATCCTTGTGGCAAAAAATGCATGAAAACATATTGCTACAAGTTTCCCTAGACTTCAATTTTTGGCATCTAACAGCTTAAGGTGGTCTACATAACCAGTGTTCAAAAAAAGCTTAGAAGAACAGCCTGTCTCAGATTCTGGCTGGCAAGCTTAAGAGTATTTTGATTCAAAAGCTAGTAAAGCACCCCAGACAATAAATCAAAATAACTGCTATTCAAGCACTACCTGAGTGTATTCATATTTAATCTTTGAGCTAGGTTAAGCATTAGAAAGACAGAAGACACATAGCAGATTGTGTTAGTCCTTTAAATACTTAGTATTTAGTGAAAATGTAAAAGCTGAAAGGCCCAATCTAAATCCTACTAAGACTGCATGGAAGTTTGCTAGTTATAATCCTATCTTCTAAACTCAGTTTTTAAGCACTTTAAGTGCCTTCTCATCATGAAACACACCTCATTTGTTCTAATGAAAGGTAATACAGATTATACAAGGAAATAAGTACAGTCATACAGGCCTACGTTTTCCCACAGAGAAACCTACAAAATGCAATCACAATTTCAGACAAAACACCACTGCAGTTCAGAAAACTATTGTGAACTTACTGTGTTAGTTGAATCTTCTTGTAAAATTCTATCATATAACTGGATAGCATCATCATACCTGTTCAAAGAAATCATTCACATTTATTTCTGCTAAGGCAGAACTCCTGACTTTTTGACTGTCCTTGCAATACGTAATAAACCTTCTGCAACTTTAAATAATGAACATATTTAAACAAACTATACTCACACAAAATTCTCCTGAGTGCTAAATATGAACAGTAGTATTTTATGTTATTAAGCTAAAAAAAAAGTACATAGTAATTGCTTCATAGAATATTGTTTCAGCAGCAATTTAAGCATCTTATACCTAGTATCTTACTCTCCTGCCTCTTCCCTCTTTTTCTTTTACCGAACAGGTCCAATTATCACATCCCAATTCTCTTTTTCACTCTTCCCAAGAAACATAACCCCCCAAAATTTGAAAGGGCATGCAAAATAATGACTTTTTTCTTCACTATTGTAATTTAAAACTTCATGTAAGTTTCTTCTATTATGATTTTATGAAGTATAAGCAGCCACATACAGTAAACTGGCAGGATTCACACAAGAGCCCAATCCTTGACTATACCAGAAATCTTGTAAAAAATCTTCTCCACCATCACTACATAGTTTTTATTAATTAATTCTGCTATTTGAAGTGTGCACAAAACAGGTTACTCCACCTGCTGTAAATGCTTTAGACCTGGGAAACAAATCTGTGTGTTCAGCCAGCTTTGTACATGATCCAAATAATTCAATTTAAAGCACATTTAACTACACAGCTGTTGTGCTATTACCACATAACTAGGGCATATTTTGCATCTTTATGTATAGTTTGACAAGTAGTTTTTCAGAGGTACTGCTGATTGATTTTGATACTACACATCCCATTCTCACCTTCAGCACCATTTACGTACTCTCACTGCTCCCTAAACACTGCTGACATTAACATAGCTCAGCTGTCCAGTCCAGTTACTGTAAGGTACGAGAACAAATGAGAAAGGAAGCACAAAAGCAGAAATGAGTAGAAGGTGATTGCTACAAACTTAGCAGACTTGCTGTAAAATGCTGTATTCATGGTCTCTGTAAGTTACTACTTTATCAAATATTTTTTACAAGACTGAACAGAACGGCCATAATCCCAGCTTTACAGGTAAATTTCCAGAAAAGCATTATTTTGATTAGCAAATATCTACAGAGATGTCTCAGTCTACAGGAATGTCCTTCACAATTTCCTGTTTCTGCTGGGGAAAGCATGATCCTTCTAGGTCCTAGAAGTCACTTAGAATTTAATAAGCTTAATTCTTCAATTGAAAATGTGATACCCTCCAGCCTAAGTCTCCCTAGGCATCATTTACACTCAAGGGAAGAGAACTAGGCTTCTCCAGGCCATGGCTGAGAGCACCTGCAGATGGGTTCCTGTTCAAAACAACGCAGAGATGTTATCTTCATAGATGTTCTCCACTTCTGGAGAACATCTATGAAGATAAAACCTCAGCTTTTGTTAATGCCTCTGCTCCCCTGATATTCCAATCTCAGGGATCTAACACGACAGAGACATTTAGTCAAGAATTTTTATGAGTGTTTTTGGAAAACTGTGGCTCAATAGCACTTCACTGCTGAAATAACACATAATGTTCACGCAGCAGTCATCTCCCACAAAGATCTGCTCCCACTTACTATCTTCAATGTAGTCACATAAGCCTGAACAGGATTCTGATCTTTTGCAATTCTGAATAGGATTTGGGTATGGAGAAAATCTGCTGCCATTCTCTCAGTGTTTTCCTACTCCATATCAAATGAAGACAGAAAAAAAAGCTAAGTTAATGGAAAATCGTCATGAATGTGTATTTGATAGAAGTGAATGAGAAATGTGGAACATCTAGTTGCCTTGACACTGCTTTAGAACAGAATATTAATACCAAAGATGTATCCAAGGAGAAAGGCAGACAATAAAGGTCAACCTCAAACCCTAAGGTCATTAATCTTGGAAAGCTGTAAAGTTTTAAGCTGTTCATTATTTTAATAATTTCTATTAAACTTAGTATGTTATATCAGGATATTTCTAAATGGTCAGTTTAATTTTTAGGTTCTGCCATCCTATTTGGTATGTTTCTATAACAAACTCTATAGATTTAATCCTCACTAAGTCCTATTGGATTTATCCATGCTCAGAAAACAAGGGAAAAGAGCTATATCCTGCAGTGGTTATGAACACAGGAGAACAATGAAGGCACAAAAACACTGGCACTGACTTTCATATGCTGCTCTAGCTCTGTGAGACGAAATGTATACCTCCTGGACGCCGCCAAAAAAGTGCCTAGTGTTGTACTGTATAATGACTTACACTGTCAAGTAAGAGACCTTTTCACTCTATGAAGTCTGACTGGAAGACGGGAAAAAAATAACACATGCAAAATAATACATGCAAAAATGCAGTAAAAATGTCTAAATATTATAATATGATCATGCACACCACTGTTTTCTATAAGAAACTGCCCAGCCTGGATTTGCCATGTTTCCATAGTGCCTGAATGCCTTTTCAAGAAATAGCAAGCATGTTTCCAGACAGAAAGCACATTTTTTTCAATTCAGGTTTTACCTTTCCATAGCTTCAAATCGCATTCCAGTTAATCGCTTAACTCTGTGGCTCCCAGGAAACTGCCGCCTTAGCTCCTGAAGACAAAACTGTACAAATAAAACCCAAGGTACTATTGTGAATACAATTACCTACACAGAAGCACGATAAAAAAAAAAGTCAAGTCCTTGGCTGATAATTTAACAACCTGAAATGGCATTTCTGAGTAAAAGCAAACAGCAATTTTTGGAATAATCACTAAAATGTATTGATAAAAAAAAAAGCTCAGAAACTGAAACTCTGTTAGAAGACTAAATCTAAGAAATAACTTCCACACAGGTTGTTAGATCATCAGGCTTTCTTGGACACAGTTATTTGTCTAGAAAATTAAACTCATGTACTAAACCAGTTCTGATACTATTAAAACTTGAAGTCTACTTAGTTCCCTCATAATAACAGAAGGCAGTAGAAAAACAAAACAAAGATAGGAAGAGCTTATGTGATTCTTCTTTAATAAATGGGTATCTCGCAATGGAACAAACTACGCTAATACTATGCTATGTGTTTATTTTTAAAATAAAACTTTGAAATCCAAAGAAAATGTTTGTCACTGGCTTGGGCTGAGCCTGCTGGCAGAAGCAGCATAGCTTCTAACTCCTGAAATCAGTGAGGCACCTGGGCTGGATAAAAAGAATTCATCAGAGGCAGATTTCTCTGGACTAGTGAAAAAAGGATTGAGTAACAACTTCCCCAGAACAAATTAACTCTAACCATATTGTGAATGTGGCTAGATAGCACTGCAGACTGTAGCTGACTCATTATAATGGGAAGCAGGACATTCGACAGGCTCCCTGAAAGACCAGTGGTTTGAATCACATTAAAAGCTTCACACAGAAACCTCCTATTCCCAACACTTTTATCAATCCACTGATCAAATAAAAATACAGGAAAAAAAATCAGTAAAAATTAGTAGGTTCCCTCTCTGTTTCTGTACAGAAACAGACTGCTAGCGTACAGCAAAGAGAAACAGTCACATCTCTCCCAGATCCAGAGAAATAGAGAAGGAAGAGAGAAGGGAAGCAGCAATCAATGAAATAATGCATAGCTTCAAGTAAGCGCAGACTATTTTCATCATGATCATTTTAACTTGCAATGAAACAAGATGATAACAATGCAGCAGCACATAGCAAGGCTCAGGTTTAGTACAGGAACGGTTTACTGGCACTTTGGGTGACATCTAGGTAAACTGCTGCTGCACTAGACAACAAACTGCCATAAAAACTGTATGTACTTAGCAGCACGTTACAGATAGCTGACTATCTGTGAACATTCTTAAGAGACTGGAAATCTTATCTCGAACTCCAGAAAAGTAGTTTCACTCAAGCTGTTACAATCCAAACAACCTTCTAGATTTAAAAAAAAACTTTTGCAGACAATAAATCCACCCTGTAGCTATGCAATCTGGGAATCCTGAATGACAGTGATTTTCAGTATAAAACCATGGAATGTTACTGCTTTTCTGCAGTAAAGCTTTGAAATGTCAGAAATTGTAACAACTGCAGTACTACTAAGCTCCAGAATCTGCGGATGGACTTTCACAACTAGAAAATCCCCACTGACAATATCAAAAAGCTGATGAAGTAGCAATCAAGTGCAGGAATACTATAAAACCAGAACTGTTCACATTAGATCCAATTACACAATCATTATTCAATCAAACACAGCATCCATAAGGCCAAAATAAACTAGTAGATTAAGACATCAGTCACAAACAGTGACATAAAAAGCTGTGAGACAGTCAAAACCAACTCACTGTAGTACCTCTGAAAACAAAAGTGGATGAATAAACCACACTAGGTAGATCTTCAAAATATTTTTGACTCAGCAGCACTGAACACCCCCTTTTCAAATTTAACTTGCAATTCCTATAACCATTTATGTTAGTTAGGATTTATCCTGCACCATGTCAATAATCTACTTTGGAGATTCTCTCAGAAACTCAACAGTTACTATGGTAAATCTCATTTGTATGTGAAACTTTAATTTGCAGTTAATTTGCATTCTGAGTTGTTTTTTTTTTTTTTAATCACATTGGGTTTTAATTTTAAAGGTCTGACAAAAGCAAAGTAAACTGAAGTCCATAAACCTGGACTTCAGTATGTGAAACACTGGCAGTGCAAGCACCTGCCAACAGTAGGTTGACTGCACGAGAGCAGGCATGTGGAATGGGCTGGCTTCTAGTAGGGGCATGCATTATGCACAGTCGTTCTGTACAGGACAGAGAGGACAACAGTAAGAAGAAAAAGAAAAGAAAAAGAAAAAATTCAGATAAATTACTCTGAAACCCATCTCAGATTCCTCATTCAGAGCAGATGAGACCCATCCCCCTAAGCAAAATGCATCACAGCTGTCAAAAGCTCACTGCTAAAAAACAGAAGTTCCAAAGCTGCTTGTCTACTTTGAGGCTACAGCTGTAGCAAAAAGCCACATATTATGTTGACTTGTCTGAATTAACTACTTCGTTATGAATCAATCAAATTAAATTAAGATAAAATAAAAGACTAAATTTCCCTGTAAGCTTTTAACCTCCTTTCTTAGCTGCATATAAAACGTTGCATTCTCTCATCTAATCAATAATCCTTAGAGGGCGCAGAAACTGAAATGTAAACTCCCTGCCAGTGTTAGTAAAAAAAAAGTGTCTCATAACTGATCTTTCAACACTGGCTCCCTCAACAATTTTTTGAAAGTCTTCCTAAAAAGACCCTGAAAATAAAGACCAAAACTGGTTTAGATATAAATCAGAACACAGAAAAGTATTTATTTCAACAGTAAGTATATTTGTTTTGTTTAAACAGGCAGCTATACAACAGTATTTTCTTCTGAGGAACAAAGGGAAGGAAAGTTCAGTGGGTTCATGACAAGTTCAGAGCGTTGTGCTGTAGTTTCCAGTGCACTCCATTTTACCATATATATGTGGGATATGAGATAAACTTGTCTAGTTCTGCCTAATTTCAAACTGCCCTTTTCCCAACTATATCCTCCTCTGGGCTGACCCCTTGTATATCACAGACCATTAAGTTTCACCCAAATGACACCACATGAAGCTCAAAGACTTTATGGGGTTTTGCCATCTGACAGAAAGCAATGCACTGGAAGAATAATCCCCATGAAAGACCTGGACTCCTGAAAATACCTTTCTTTTCACTCAGAATAAGCTCAAGCTTGCTGGCTTTCAAGGCGCAAGACAAGGTCATGGGTTTTTTTTCCCCAGCATTCTGTGAAGGAGGGATGAAAGATTATTAAATTTTTCCTGAAAAACACACTTTTACCTTTTTAAGTTTCTGCCTTTAAAGGATCAGCTAAACCTAGCTGGGTTTTTTGTTTGTTCTGGTGGGGTTTTTTATTTTTAGTCTACTGAACAGGTGTGAGGAGTTCTAAATAAACACATTTATTTTAAATTGTTATTTGCATGATTCAAATAAATTTCCATACAAATTAACTAAGCCCTGATATCCATTAACAATATTTCTTATCAAGAATTGCTGAATAATTTGGACTTTAACAGACCTTTGGAGGCTACTTGCTCCAAATCCCCACTTAAAACAGAGCTAGCTCCCAGGTGAGCACAGGGCCATCTTCCACTCCATTTCTCAACATCTCCAAAGGAGATGCCTGGGCATTTATCACTAAGTGTTCACTAGCTAACCACACTGTTAAAAACCTTTTCCTAGTATCTAATTGTACTTTCCACTGTTGCAGCTTATGTCTCTCACACTTATCTTCTGCCACAAATCTACTAAAATCTGTGTCCACCTTCTTTATACCTTCTCATTAGTACACATGCGAAGATAGCAATAAAATCCCTTCTTAGCAAGACCTAACAAACCCAGATCCCTCAAGCCCTTCCTTATACATTATGCAGTCCAGCCCTTCACTCATCTTGAAGACCTGCTCCTGTATGTCAAGGACTTTCTTTGATGATAGCCAATACAACACATAATATGACATGCACAAGAAGACGTTTTACTTCAAAACACTCAAAAACCCCAATATAATTTGAGAGGTTTCCAATACACAAACATTCTCTGTACAACATGGAAACTTCAATATTATTCTTGACATCTAGCCTGCACTGGAGTAGCTGTAAATATTTTTATGGCTATTGGAAGAGACATGATCTGTCTAAACAAAATTTACACATGAGAAGAGGTAGGTGGTGGTAGTTTCTTCCCAGCAATGTACTTCTCAATAGATATGCTATAAGTCCAAGCTATGGAGTTCAGAATATCCCTGTAACTGTCCAAGGAACTAGCTGCACGAGACACTCAGGAGGAAAACTTTACAGTTTGAAGAGAAAGTCAACTTGAAAACTTACCAATGCCAAATCATCTCGACTGCAGTCCAGGGCAGCAATCATCACCTGTTCATATATTATCCAAACTGGACACAAAAGAGACATTACATGCAGATAAGTGTTTGTTTGTTTTTTTTTTTTTCTTTTTTTAAAGGTAATGGGAAACACCTAGAATGTAAATAAGATTAATAGATTCTGTCTGTGTATTTTCTCCCTTCTACTCCTGTGGATCACTACTGAAACAGAGACATTTCAAGAAACTGATGGAATTAATTAAAAGGGCACTGAAACAATTTTATTGCTTTTAGTAACAAAGTACCTCTTGACATCTTGAAAGGCAAAAAGGCTCTAATTCTCTACTTTCCTAACATTACAGCTGCAGTCTTCTAAACAGATCCCCATTAGGACTTGCTCTCTGATCAGACCTGGAGAACAGCCATTTAGGCTACAAAGAAAACAAATTTCTCTTAACTGTTTCACTGCTGAAGTCCCACAGACGTTGTTTTCTTCCTGGAGTTGAACAACATCTCTAAATCAATGACAGATTACATTATTTCTGTTCTAGGCCTACCAAGTTCTTGAATGTAAAGAACTTAACAGCGTGGCTTTACAAGCTGCAGAAAAGAAAGGTTATGGTAGAGGGAAACATGCAATGTAAGTATGAGAAGTACCAAGTGCTTTGAACTCATGTAAATCTAATGAGGTGCACTCAATATGTTACAGAAATGAAACAGAAACAAATGTCCTCCAAAAAAAAAAAAATCTAAAATAAAAATACACTACAATATAGAAATAGCAATAACAAGAGTCCTCTCCTTTTAAAACATAGTTTCTATGATGAGAATTTTCACTACTTTTCTATTTTCCATTTTGCTATTTCTTGCTAGGTATATAAAAGAAGAAAAAAACAGGCATTAATTTGCCTGTCAACCTTCTTTATTGAAACTATTTGTAAAATACATATTCTAGCTTTATTATGTAATATATCCATTTTCTCTATGAATGTAATAATACATACACAGATACAGACAAAACACAGATAACATATAACCATGACACTTCAAAAGAAGGACAAACTCAACCCTGATAAGAAAGAAATGACTCAGTCCTTATTACTGAGAACAGTGTTTCAAAAAGGCATCAGCAAAATCAGAGAGGAATATCAAACTCCTCAACAATTCGTTACTAAAATACAACTCTCATAAATTACTAAGCAACATGGTAAGATGAAAGGAAAATCAAGGTTAGCTCTCAAAGTTCTTCTAAAGCAGTAGGAACCTACAACAACTCTCTTTTAGGTGGGTGTATTAAGCCTACCCAGTCTGAAACGAAGCATGCTCCTCATAGCTACAATGCAAGACCCCCAGACAAGTGCAGTATCTCCTTCAAGCACTGGACCTCCAAGCGCACTTCATGACTCACTGCTACGCACAGAGGGGTCTTCAACATATGATACTTTGGGTAGACAATCATAGAATAGTTAGGGTTGGAAAGGACCTTAAGATCATCTAGTTCCAACCCTCCTGCCATGAGCAGGGACACCCCACACTAAACCATGCCACCTAAGGCTTTGACCAACCTGGCCTTAAACACTGCCAGGGATGGAGCACTCACAACTTCCTTGGGCAACTCATTCCAGTGCCTCACTACCCTCACAGGAAAGAATTTCTTCCTTAGATCCAATCTAAACTTCACCTGTTTAAGTTTGAACCCATTACTCCTTGTCCTGTCACTACAGTCCCTAATGAAGAATCCCTCCCCAGCAGCCCTATAGGCCCCCTTACAAATTCTACCTTCAGAACCCCAAAATCAATACTGAAAGATTCCTCACCTGAGGGAGGTGGTCTTCCTGAAATAACTGTGTGGATTTCAATTCCATGAACATGGATTTAGGCATTTGAAATTAAAGTTAGTTTACTAAACTAACTGACCAAGTTAACTAACTGAATAAAGTTAACCATACGGAATACTGTACTGTTATTAGTAAACAGAATGCACTGCTGTGGCTGCTAAAATCCCCTTGTGACTATATAACAGCAGTTAATAAAATTAAAGTACAACAAGAGAAATATATTAACGAATATCTATATTAAATGCCCTGAAATATAAAAAAGGGAAAAAAAAAAAAAGAATGTGCATTAAAATAAATACCCATGTAAGATTAATATGCAAACCTATTCAATCTTGACAGCACTTTATTACACTTATTTTATGCCTATAGTAAAGAGTTTTTCCATCTATTTTCACTGCCGCCCATATGTGGGAAAGAAATAAAATCTAGGAATTCTGGCAGCCTATTAGTCTCGGAAAGTAATATATATTCCATCAACATAAGCAGATACAGAAAGGCAACACGTAAGTACAAAATAGAGGCTAAAAAGAGAAAACAGAATCAGACATTGGAAGTTTTGAAAATAATGACTGTTTACTTACTGTCATCTCCAAGTTTAGATGCATATTCATTAATTAACTCTTCTCCAACATCCACTATCTGTTCACTGTTCCGGTAGTTTTCTTCCCTCCATTTCCTCATTTTATCACGCATATCTGGGGCAAAAGGGAGAAATAAATAAAAAGAAAATATTGAGACTTCCAGACACTAATGGAATTTTAATTTTATTTCCAGAAAATATGCATATGGAGAATAGGTAGAGAGAGCACTAGGTTCAACAAAGTGACTTCTACTGATATTAGAAAACTACTAGAGAACATATAGCCATACCAGACTTCTGAAACCGTGTCCCACAAACTGTGCTCATGCTCTAATATTACTGATCCAACTTCCAAGTTTGTGGTCTCTCAGGTTATTAATATATGCAGTAAAAAACCCTTATACCTAGTTATCCAATGAACACTAAAAGTTAATGGACATTCCCCCTGCTTAGGAAAAATAGGCTACAAGCGATTTCTCCCAAGTAGTTTCACACTTATGTTTACAAACAATACTCAAATTGCTTTTCTGCTTCAGGTGGATAAATTTTACTGAAGAAATTTTCAGTTGAAGTATTATTAAAACCATGATAATTCAATCACTGCTCATGTTTATCAGTGTAAGCAAAATGCTGTGATCTTCCACTCTTAAAAAACAATCTACACATTCCTATGGAAAGGAGCCTCAAGAAAGGCAGACATGGAAGTGAAGGCCATCTACACCAGGGAAGTGCCCAAAGGTATAAAAGTTACCACTGTTTAGCTAGGTCAGATAAAAAAGACAGTTTATTTTAGCGTTAGGATTTGTGTTTCAAGTTTACATTTTACTATGATCAGATATCCAAGAGAGCCAGCTCATACTCATGAAGTCAGCTAGAAAGCAATACCTAGCCCAGGTTTTATTTTTCCTCTGGATGAGCAAATTGCTAAGAATGTGATTTTATATACACATATGTATTTATACACATGTAGATGTTCCACATACAAGAATAAATTTTGAAGAAACTTAAGGAAAATAGGTTTCATTACTGATAGTGGCTTTTCTAATATGAAGGTACCTCGATAACTATTACCAGTATTTTTTAACAAACTTTAAAAAAACAGCTGGAAAACCAAACACAACCATAGATCTAAACACTGTCAGTTTTTCTTGCACTTCAAAACACACAGTTAACATAACTGACAGCTAAAAATTAAACACCAAACTTTCTTCCATCTACCTGAAGTGATCTTGGATCGCTCATATGACTGTTACTGTGCTACATTTTGTATTTTGAAATTCAACCAAAACCACCACAGGGCTACATTTCATATGCATAGGTTCTAGACACATGATGGTCCCTGGAAATTCAAAGTTAGACAGCAAGAATGTGAGAGAACACAAACATTCACAAAAGCTGACAAGCTAAATGCATAAAAATAAATAAGCTGTCTCATTTCTACCCACTTAATTACTTGGAAATTATCAATGCCTCCATTCCAGTGTGATTCCAAATGGAAAAGTGTTTGAATCATGCATTAACAGAATGCACATCTAGCATTCATCACCCAAGTACAGCATTTATAGTGATGGAAAAAAACTGCAGGATAGAGAACAGTGTATCAGCTGAAGACAGAAAAACATGATAAAAATAAATGTTCTCATTAATGTGGCTTTATTGAGAGGCTCGTCGATTTTAGAGATACCTCATTTTAAGTAAAAGGTAGAAGAAAAAAAAAAAAGCAATACTAATTTAATGATCCACAAAACTTAAGAAACTTAAGCCTTCCACCTGAGAAGCGTCTCTGCATGGTCTGTTGCAGGACTCCACTCATTTTCACTTTATTTTGCATCTCTTAAAATTGACGAAAAAAATACAATTTTTTTCAAATGCATCCCTCTAAAGTGGACACAGCCCCTTGTACCAACACAGATCTTCCCCTACATCCCAACTCCTACATTTGGATGTAAAATGGCATATACCAACTGAGAAGCTGATATGACAAAACTCCCCAGCTGGTCCCAAAAAATTTCTCTTTCAATATGCAGAAACTATGCACGTATCACAATGCCACAGATGTCCATCAAGACCCTGGGAAATGGAATACCTAGGTTATTTCTGAGAGTAGGATGCTCACCTCCAGTATGAATTAGCCAAGTCCCAAACCAGCAAACTTGAGCACTCTATACCCAGCCTAGAGGTTAAAGATACCAACTCTGCAATACCCTCAGCCAAAACAAACTAGGGCTAAACGTACAGAAACATACCCAAAATGCATGCACCTATCCCATGAAAAAATCTCAATCATCTTTCTAATCTCTGACACCTGAGAACACCAGGTTAAAAACAAAACAAAAAACTAAACCTCTGGGTTTTTACACAGGCTGGTTTAGGGCAACTTCTGAGAAAGCCCAACAATAACACCAGGAACACTCCATACAACTTCTCTGCCCGAACAGTGGCCTGCCTGCACTCTACCCAAGCTGAGCTTCCCCATCACTGTACCTCCTCACAAGAGATATACAAGAACAAGCAACCAAGCTTTTCCCAAAGTGCTACGTTATTCTAATGACATCATGATGATGCAACCAGATTTCAGAGCAAAACTACCTGTAAACTGACCACAAAACATACTGACAAGAAGCCCTGATTTTTCATCCTTAATCATTCAGCTACAACACTTATTTTCTTCAACACAAGATAAAATATTTTCTGAGATTACTTCAATTTGACCTGAAAACTGAACATCTGAAATTCCATTTTGTCTTGCTTCATAGTCCTACAAAAAAGATGCAGGAAAGCCAGTACAGCCACTATTTCTGATGGGCAAGTTACTGGCATCTGCTAAAATATATCCCATGCAATGTTCCTCCTCTTATCCACATACTACAAACCTAAACTAACCAATAATCTATAATCTGGGAATTATTTTCCTATTTATTTCTTCACAGACTGGCAGAAAAAAAGATATATATATATATATATACATAAGCAAGGATCATACAGCTTCTCTCTGCACTATCTTCTCTACAGTATGTTTGTAACATGTGGGACCACCTAGCTAAAGTTTCCCTCTTTACAGCCAAAACTATGGAGAAGCATAAATTTGTTCTTGATATGAGACAGTAGTAGGCTTGAGTGCTGTATGAACTTGTATTTGAACAGGTACTGCTTATGAGAGAAGCGCCACTGGGAATGTCACGTAAACCTCAAAATGTACTGCTATAATTAATCATTAGGATTAAGCATGTGAATGGTACAAAGAGCAGGGGAGCAGGATTTTCAAGAGCTTTTATGTCAGTTCAGAGCTCCTGTGAGCTCCTCCACAAACGCACACCACTGAATTTCTGGAAAACATCAGGTAATTTTTGGGCGCTTCAGGAGGTGAACTGACACAAACTGCTCAAAAAACAAGCCCTATGTTCCTATACGCACTACATCAGTATTGTGGGGTCGGAAGCCGGGACGAGAGAACCCGCCGCCGGGCTCTGGAGAAACGGGGCTCCGTCAGCACGGAGCGGAGGCCGCTGCTGGGCCCCGCCGTACCGGTGTGTGTGGAGAGACATCCCCATCCCGCAGGGAAATGGACCCCCAGCCATGGGGGGAGGCGCTGGCGGCTCCCCTCTCCGGGCTCTGTGCGGCGGAGCCGCGGTCACCGCGGGGCTGAGCATGGGCCGCCAGCTCCGCTTGTGCCGCCGGGCCACCCACAGCCCGCGGAGCCGCCGGCCCCGCCCGGGCCCCGCCACCGCCCAGCTCCGGCTGCCGGGAACAGGCGGCGGCCTGCTCGTCCCCGCCGCGCAGCAAGGATGAGGGGGCTCGGCCACCCTCACCCTACGCCGAGGGGTCGGTCGGTCTGGCGGTCGGGCCGGGCCCGTCGTTACCTTCCCAAGTCACGTCGTACATCTCCGACACCTTCGCCATCTTAGCGGCCGCCCGCGTGACGCGCTGCCGTGACGGCCGGGGCCCTCATTGGCGGAAGGGCCCGGCGGGGGAGCGGGCCCGCCCTGTGCAGCGCTGCCGCGGCCGCCGCGGGGCCCTACTGTCCGGTCCTGTGCTGTGCCTCACGCGTACGCACCAGGCGGGAGCCTGCACCCCCAGGCGCGAGTCCGCAGGAACCGGAGCGGGCCAGGGCAGAGAATCGAAACGCTCGCCCTTGTCCCGGCTTGGCTCTGGGGGGTTATGTAATCGGTGTTCGCTTGAGGAGCGAAGATCACACGCCAGTACACCTGCCCGCCAGCAGAGCGGCTTGGCTGGGCTGAACTGAAGTGCACAGAGCCTAAACCAGAGATGGCACTGAGGCCTACAGATTGAGTTCTCCAGTATTATAGCCCACATACACTTTCCACCTCCAGCTTGCATGTCACAATGTGAATACATGCCTGTGAGGAGGTGCCTGCTTTGGTCTGTGTTCAGCTTGCTAGCTGCCGGTGCATGTCAGGCCCTCAGGATTCTGGAGATGGGGATGACCCATTGAGGATGAACCATCCATTCCTCATCTTTGTTTGCTCTGGCCACTGTATGTGGCCACCACATGCCACAAATCAGATGTGAGTCAGAGAAGCGCTGAGGGTCCTAGAGCAAAGTCAGGGACCTGCTGCCTGCTGTGCCCACCCTTGTCTCCTCTGTAGCATGTATTTTTTGTCACCATGGCTTCTGCTGGCTGCCAGTTACGGAGATGAAGGGTTTCTTACTAAAGCAGGTGCCTGATTTCAATACTGCTTAGTCATTAAGAAATAAAGGTATCTCTGCTTAAGATGTTAAGAAGATGATGGTGAGTTTTTAACTTCATGCATGCTAAAGGAACTGGTTTTTTAGCAAATATAACTGGAAACTTAATTGACACTCAACTCTCACAAGATCTCTTTTGGAAATGCTTCAGACTTCATACTCGAAATTAATTCCTTATCTCAATCAACAAATGTGATATAGTATCAAGAAAACTTTCTGTATTTTCTGTGTTGCTTCTTCTGACTAGAATAAACTACTAGTTATTAATACACTCTAGTGTATTTGCATGTAGAGCTCGTCAGCTGAAAGGCCTCAACTGGAATTAAAGTGGTGGTCTAGAAAGATTGTGTGCCTAATTTTTCTTTCCTTGGAAGTGTTTTTTGACCTTTTAAGCCACTGAATTATTTAGACCTTGTATAGCACAGCTGTACTTCAAACTAGTTTTACAATGCCTGTGTCTGTGTTATCTGAACACTTCCAAAAGCATTTATGTATTTCCTCTTTCAATGTTACTGTGAGTAGAGAACTATTACTCCTCTTTTAAGAGTAAAGGGATGAATGCAGAATGGTTATGTGCCAGATCCATAAAGGATTTAGCACACACCTGCTCTGCGCATTACAGGGTAACAGTGAAATAGCTGAGGTAATATGAGAAATTAGCTTTCAGGGTTCAGTGCTGCTGAATTGCTGAGCTAGCTGTAATGCCTAATGTGGGACGCAGACAGAACCTTTAAGCATATAAATCCCCAATTTTGACCTGTTTAAAAGCCCTGTCAGCTGTCACCTAATGCTGAAGGAACCGAAACTTGAGAAATGTGTGTTTGAAGTGTTTGGGAGAGGTTTGGTCTTTCCCTTCCCTGGACATCGAGCTCTGTGCCTCTGCACCTGCCCACAGCTCTCTGTCTCGGCAGGAGGCAGGAGACGGTACCTCACAGGCGCCCGCTCCAGTTACTGCGCTCAGCAATAACTCTGGTCTCTCCTAGCTAGGTTTAGACAGCTCCCTGGTTATGCTGGATCGCTTCCTAAGACATGCAGCCCTCCACCTGCGCTGTAAGAGGAGACTGGATCCTGAAGTTATGCAATGTGTTGCCTGCTGCCTTTTTTGGACGTTGTCTTGAGCGACTTGCCTAAAATCACATACACTGTGTTCTGCCAAGCTCAAAATTGACCCTTCCACTGCATTCCTCTGCTGTTACTGTGGAGGAGAAAACCATCCACACTCACCAAGAGACAGGAATTACTGTTACAACATCCCATTTACCAGATACTGTTATAGTTGGACACAGAAATGGTTTTGGTATTAAGGTTTTTCTTCTTGGAAGATAAAACAGTGGTTTTCAAAGCTGTTTTCCAGTGCCAAGGAGCTCCAATCACTTAATTCAAAGTTTGAAGTGTTTTGTTAATAAAGCTTAAAATGCTTTAAAAAGGGAATAGTTATGTGAAATATCTTTTTTTGGATCTCTCATGTTCTGCTCTTGTGCCACAACCAGAAAGGCAGTGGTCCAAATCTCACATAATAATGGTAAATGCGAGGTGTTTTGAGGGGGATATTTGAAAGTGCAGAAAATCCACCATGAGCTTTTCATAGGTAGCACAGCTAGTTCTACATATTACCAAATGAAAAAGAAAAAACAACCAAACAAACAAATACCATTTTTTGCCCAGTTTCCTATTAAAAAAAAGTTCTCTTTTATTATGAAACCCATCAGTCATTTCAATAAGAGTTCAGTCAGAATTACTGTTCATAGAAATGATACCTACCAAGAAAGAAGAACACAGTAATTTGATTTACTTCCACAGCGTGGAAGTACTGTGCATGAGCTATGGCAGAAATAGAGACATTCGAGCTCATCATCTAATAGGATCTAGAACCTAATGTAGTTCAGTAATGTTGAAGGATTAGTTTAGTATGCAACAGTGGTGGCATCCATCAAGTAAGTAGGAGTTAGGAGGAAACAACTCCAGGTCAGTCATGGCACGAGAAAGAATGTACACCTGTAGGATCTGTGTATGCTGTGAATGAATAAAGAGATAATTTGTTTTCTGTGTGAACTAAATGATTCATTCATGTGTAAAGATGATCTTTCTCACTTTGTGAGAGTATGGACAAACTTCATTTTATGTATGGAGCATTTACAGATACCATTAGCTTGTGTAGCAATGATAAAGGTGAGTCCCAGAAGATAAACTAGTGGATGAAAAATACAGGAAATTAAAGAAATTTGAATTCTACAACTTAAGGAATCTGTGCTTTAATGTAGCTTGCCTTTGAGCCTGGTCTTTCTTGGCATTCATTTGCTAACATTGGAACTTACCTCAGGTAATTTCTTATATCAAGTTTAAAGTTTCCCAACACGAAAGAAAAATTGCTATGAAAATAAATTAATAATTTTGCTTTAAGGGAATTACTGTGACAAGTGAAGTATAGAGAAGAACATTTTAACATGCTTTTATCACAGCATCACCACAAATAGGAAACACCAAGTAAAAATGTTCTAAGTCATCTTGAAAAGTTTGGAGGTTTTTTCCTTAATCATTTTGACTAGCGCAAACTATTTCATATAGGAACATAAACATCAAAGCCATAACGCTTTGAATTTCTGAGTCATTAGTATTAAGTCAATTTAAAATTCTGTCCTAGTTTCTGACTCCTAAAGAACAAGAGTGGACCATAGCAGGAGGGGTTTTTTTATCCTTAAGCTATACATTTTCCTGGCTATTGACACTCGCAAATGGAGAACATGCCAGAATGACATCATTCAGTCTGCCATGGAAAGTGGCAAAGAGGAGACACTTTTGGAAAGCTGGGGAAAAAAAGAAATATAAATCAACTTGATGAATTGACAGTGCTAACAACCCTTTAGCAAGTCTTATGGCACTTCCTTTATGGCTTGATAGTCTGAACTGTATCCTGAGAAACACAGCCTCCCGAGACTTATTTTGAAATGGCAGTGAAGTGAACAAATGCCACAGATCCAAGCTTCTGAGTTCATATGATAAGGTAGTATGTGCTTAAATTTTAGGATCTCCTAGCTGAATGTATGCAAGCTTGCTACTGCTGCCCCAAAACAGCTTTCTGCATGCTTAAGTAATAATTTCCATAGAGTCTTAAGTCGATCCTGTGGGCATTAATTATACATAAGAATACACTAATAGTAATATGACACAGAGGCTTAAATTTGGTGCTGGAAGCTGTTATTTGCTCTAGCTAAAGTGAACAAATGCGCAGTGAGGGGTAGTCTTTGCCAGGGCAGGTGGGGAGCTGAGGAGGAGCATCCGGCTGGGACAAGCCACATGCCCACTGGCCTCTTTTCCTATGAGTGGATGCCGAGAATGGGGCCAGCCCTGCAGGGAGACGGGCACAGTCTTCCTCGGCAGCGCTGCCAGGCGTGGGAGGGAGTGATGTGTGTGAATTACTGTCTGACCTAATGCCACAGTTTTCATCCAATTCCAGTTCCGCTCCCTGGGCAGCATGAATGCACCACTCTCCTTAAGCAGGATTTGGCAGTCTTGTGCTTGCCTAAAGCAAGCAGCAGTACCCCTCTAAGAGCAGACCAGGGGAAATAAATGTCTTGCCCACATGCCTGCCAAGATGAGTGCTTCTCTCTTGCACAAGAAACAAGGATGAGAAGCAGCGAGACCAGAGAGAGCCCCTCTCCCAGGGCAGCAGCCATGCCAATGCTCCTGAGCTATTGGCTGTAGGGGAAGGGGATGAGGAAGAGCCAGAGGGAGGGCTTGGGGCTGGGGTTCTGCAGCTGAGCAGATCCCAGGGACTTCCTTCAAGGGTGGTGGGGGACACTGCAGGCAGCTGTATGCCTGTAGGCCTGCACTCACCTCTCCAGCTCCCAGCCCAGTTACTCATCTCCTCATAGCTGCAGTAGTGTGTCATATACATTTGGGGTCTTTTTGACTGACTTGAAATAAATTGTACTGAAGTTAAGGGATTTGCTGTGCTTGCCCTGGGCTGAAGTCTGCTCTCAGAATGTTTTTTTAATGCCCTCCTGACATCCTGAACATTTAAAGATCTTCTAATTTCTGAACAATGTGTTTGTCTCACGAAGAATTCTCCTGTGCTTTCCCACAATCCTTATTTATTAACTTCGTTCTTTTTCCAAGTTCTGTCCTTGTGTTCAGCTATGTCTCATTACTTTTGCGATGTTTCTGAATTTGTCAGGACGTGGAAGGGAAATGGTTTCTTTGTAGGGCAGCATGTTTTATCCATGAATATAGTGGTTTAAAGGTGTTCCTACCTGTCCTGGGTTCGGCAATAGCAGTCAATTTTTCTCCTTAGTAGCTGGTGCAGCACTGTGCTTTGACTCAACCTGGGAACATAGCTGATAACAGCGATGTTTGTAGTTGTCGCTAAGTAATATTTATTCTGACCAAGGACTTTCCGAGTCTTATGTTCTGCCAGGGAGGAGGGGAGGCCAGGAGGAAGCAGGGACAGGACACCTGACTCAAACTGACCAAAGAGGTATTCCATACCACAGCACATCATGCTCAGGATGTACCTGAGAGTTCTCTGGAAGAGCTAGTGCTCTGCGGGGTTGGAGGAGGTATTAGGTTGGTGTTGAGTGGGTTGGGATGTTGTGAGTTATCTGTTGGTGATTGGTGAGATGCTGTATTCTCTTCCCTTGTTATTTCCTTATCGTTATTATTACTGGTGGTAGCAGTAGTGATTTGTGTTATACCTTAGTTACTAAACTGTTCTTATCTCAACCCGTGGGAGTTGCATTCCTTTGATTCTCCTCCCCATCTCTCCGGAAGCAGGGAGGAAGGAGAGGGGGGGAGGAAAGAAAGAGGGGGAGGAAGTAGAAACTGGATTTAAACCACGACACTACCCTTAAAACAAAAGGTAAACTCTATTGGAAACAGGAGCTGGTTATCATACCTGCCAAGGCAAAATAATGGTGACAGGTGGTCGGTGGTAGCTAATCCATTTTCACTTCAGCAGAGGCAGAAATTCCTTCCAATGTGGTTCTTTGACCAAGGCTTCTCATACTGAGGAGAATAAGAAATCTGTATACCTGTTTCTCATCTCAGTGTTAGAGATGAGAAAATCAAAATACAGGGAGCTGATGTAACTTAGCTAAGCTGCTAAAGCAAAACAATGTACTTACCTATATTCATGCACAATCCAGTTGTCCAATTTGAAAGTCCTTGTTCCTGGATTTAACCATATTGCTCTTCAGTACTCACACACATTTGTTTTATGCGCTGCTCACAACTTAGGCTGCCGAGTCCTGTTGAAATTAGGATAGGTTTGTGAGGTGTCAAACTTTCACATAAATTTTTCTAAGTATTCCAGTCCTTCTCCTGCTTCTTAGAATCTTAGTGGCAATGTATATCTTGTTATTTATCATTTAATGACTCATTTTCCTTTCAAATCAGTCCAGGTTGCTTGGCCAACATTTATGAGTTTCCACACTGCCAGCTAGGTGGATTTTTAGCAGTCAGAAAAGTAGAGTCCATATCCAAAGGGCAAGGCATGTCTGGAGGAGCTACATTGAACAACACCATTGCAGTAGTAACTCACATCGGTATTGGCAGCAGCTTCCTCAGCTGTGTTTTTATTCTACCAAAGCCAGGAGCACAACAACGATATAAACAGCTCAACTGGGATTCAGAAAAAATTCATTACAGGGCCAAGAATGCCTTGAGGAAATACCCTGCTACAAAAACCTGAATGAGGTACTTGCTGGTTCTCTAACACTAATCTACCGATTGCTTCATCCAGTTCTTTAGCCTGGGGCTTCTTGTTGAAGGCAGAAGCAGACTAGAAGAGCAGCGGTAGAACCTGGACACTGCAGTAGTAGGTATCCCTCAGCAAGCAGAGCTGTGTGCTCTCAACCTGCTCCATGAGGTGGCCTGGGGAGTTTCTCTGCAGATGCTTTTGGTAGTATAGCCTCAGCTACCAGACAGTCTCTGTTTCTGCTCTCTTTGATCGATCTTGAAGTTTTCTCATGGATTGATAATGACAACAGAGTTAAGGAGGATTCTGACTTTCCTGTGGTGTCACTGGGATAGAAACTTCAATTGCTGATTTACACATCTCCCCCACCTAGCTGTATGCTTGGTGCCAAATGAAAAGAAATAACATTTTAAAAGCACAAGCCAAGCAGAAAATGCCTCAGAATAGTCTAAACTGTGATTCTAATTGCCATGACATTGTTACACACTGGAGCTTTTACATAAGATTTAAGAAGAATATACAATGCACCATTACAATCTGCATGAGTGAATGTTAATGGACTGCAGCTTCAGGGGGAAAAAAAAGTTAATCAAAACAAGGCTGTGATTTTGCTTGCAAATAATAGGACTCCTACCATGGAAACCGTTCATGTTAAAAGTCAGCAGCAGAAGAGTTCATCTCGCTTTACTTTAAATGCATACAGTCTAAATGTCTATATACAGGCTATCTATCTCAGGTTCAATTTGTAGTCAGTGGAGCAAATTATGCATTTCTGGGGTACATCCCACCCAAAAGTAGGTGTGCAAGGCATCACCTAAGTCACAGCCTAAAATCAACTCTTTCTTTCCATTAACTGTAGAGGGAATCAAGAGGACTGGCTCAACTGCAGATGCCTTCATTGACAATGTCTGTGTTTACTTAGATAAACTTTCCCCAGAGGAGTATACCCCGTCCTTGCTTGAGCCATGCTACAGCCACTGAAAATGGGAAACTGCTTTTCGCAAGTCTCCCCCTTCTAGGGAATGTGTTCTCAACACAAAGAGCTCCTGAGAATCTTTTTTCTTTGCCCGGTGATGTTTTTTCTTTCTCTTACCACTGTAATGAAGTGGCATTTGCCAGTTTTTATACATCTAGTTAGTGAGTTAAGGAGATAATCATGCCCACTTTTTTCATGTATATGTTTTGCAGTCAACAGACTTGTAAAAGGAGTGTATTTGAAGGAAGTTCTTCACTGGTGTGAAGTGCCACCATGCTTTGCCAGCCAGGAACCTGTGAAAAGAAGACAATCAGCTTGAAAGACAGCAGTGGAGCCCTGACAATGAAAGAGATCTTTTTATCAGCCATAACCATGTCCTGCTTACAGGAAAATTGCTCTCCATCATGATAGGACACCAAGGAAAAAAAATTGTGAAGATAGTTAAGTGCTGTAAAAGACTGTGTGGGCAGATTGTGGAGTGTTTGTCACTGAAGGGTATTAAAACCAGACAAAATAGGAGCAATTGCATTAAGGGGTGGATTTCATGTTTCTGTGCCTTCCTATACTATTTGTATGAAAAAAAATTAAACAACTTACCTTCTCATATGACTGCAATTGCTTTGTCTTCCCATGCTCACCTCTGAATTACCTAGCTTGCAGGCATGATAAAAATATAAAATACAAACTGTAGCTATGTAATACCCATGACAGGATACACACAGAAAGGAGGGGAAACTACACATACTTAATTTAAAACAGAACACTGAATTAACTATTTTTGTTTCACACTGAAAATACACGGAGTTCTGTGGGGTGAGCTGCCTGCCAACCAACATGAATATGGCACTGCTCCTTCAGATGGCCAAAGGATAATGGCCATTCCATGGGTGCTGAAGAAGCTCAGCAACTGTGGAGCCAAGGCTGTCTCCACTTCTTTCACATTTGTTCACTCTTCTAGGTAGACCATACTTATGCTATCTGTAATATTAGGCAGCGAGGCTGGTGAAAATTAACCCCAAAAGAGCTTTAAAAAAGGAGGATCATCTGCTCTAGCGCAGGGCCAGTGATCTAGTCTCTCACTTAAGTTAACCATATTGAAGGAGCCATACACTGTGGCCAAAGACAGGAAAAAATGGCTGAGGATTTCCTTACCCATGGAATGATGAATCCTTTCTGTAGTGGAACTGCAGCTGGATGGTGTGACTATTCTTTTATTGAAATTTAATTTTTTACACACTTCAGTTTTGGAATTCTGCATTTTAGTTTTGCCAAGCCTCATTTGCACATTATTTTAGCATTTAAAAGAAAACACTTGTTTGCTTTTGGCAAAGACGACTGGAGGCTTGTTTAGTTTTCTTTACCACATATTTTGCCAGTTTAATAAAATTCAGTGTTTGTTGAACAATTTATTGCTGTAAATGCAATTGCAATGAAACAGAAAGCCTCAAGACACTACTGAAATATTACGAACCACCAAGCAATATGTACAGTCCTCGGAAATAGTGTTCCATGATCTCAAAATTGCAGGCAGAAAAACCTCCAATTAAATCAATACTTAACTCAGCAGAAAAATCTATGTTTTATACACTACCAGACTTAGAATTTACCAGGAATAACATCTGCCCTGCAGATCAGCATCTTCTTCAGTGCGGTATTACAACAGTAGAAGCACTTCCAGTCTGCAGAACAGCATGTGAGTTAGCAGGTAACTTCTTGAAAGGATAAGTATGTGTGGCATGAATGTGAACACATACATACTCAGAATGCCATATGGGCTGTATTTACTTGGTGTATATATGCAGAGGAGAAAGAAGGGTATGTGTTACATTTCATGTAATAAAACAGGTGTTGTTGCTTTTTGTCCTTCTCATGCTTTTCTGTGAAGGCAGAAAAAGAAAGCAGGAAAAAAATTTGAAGAATTTCAATAACAAAAGGTGCTATAAAAATGCTATTGACCATAAAGTCATCCTGAAAAATTTGTCATTATTATACGCTAAAGTTCCAGTATGACTTTCCCAATTTCCCTAGTCTCTTGAACTAGGACTGCATTGCCTTTGGGAGCCCTTTCCAGATTTTCAGATAAGCTAATGAGTTCATCGTTATCCAGACATTATTCCAACATTTTAAAAAAATTGCCTCCAGTTTCCCATATGTTGCAAAAAGGTAAAGCAGGTCATCATCATATGTATAGTATTTATAATACTGGCATTCCAGTGACTCTGGAAACCATGCCTTCTTGCCTCCACCCTTCCCAGTGAATAATCCACCACCATTCTGCAACCATTACAGGCTGTAATAGCATGCGCTGGGTGGATACATTTTGTGTATATTTGGCTTCTTAAATCCTGGCAGGAGAAGCTAGATGGAATTCTTCAGAATAACAGGAGGCACCTGCACCCTATTGAGAATGTTATTAGTGGGAGAGAATAAAGATCTCAGCTTGTCCAAGGGTCTGTGTGTCTTATTGTCTCCAAACGCAGATGTTGTGTATCTTGCCAGTGCCTCCCAAGCTAGTGCTCATAAGCTTGTGCCATGGTCCTCAGCAATCTTAAAGAACCTCTTATGGTTCAGTTAGTTACTAGTTTCTTTGGTGAAAGGGCAAATACTGAGTATATTTGTACCATCTATGCCCTTACCACAGTTTGTAAGCCCTGTTCTCTGAAAGCCAGACTCCAGTATTTATTACTCAGAGGCTGACATCTTTTAAAACAACATCAAAAATCTGTGCTACTGCATGCAAAGGTTTTTCAAGAACAGATGCTAATCTTGATTGGTTTTCAGATCATGATCTGCCTGGCATAAGCCCTGTAATCTGTGTGTTTTGATGTGATTTTCTTTCCTGTTAGGGTGGTGAGATGCTGGAATGGGTTGGCCAGGGAGGTTGTGAGTGCTCCATCCCTGGCAGTGTTCAAGGCCAGGTTGGACGAAGCCTTGGGTGAGATGGTTTAGTGTGAGGTGTCCCTGCCCATGGTAGGAGGGTTGGAACTAGATGGTCTTAAGGTCCTTTCCAACCCTAACTATTCTATGATTCTATAGTAGAGTGATGGGCAGGAGATCATTTGGAGCAACAGATTTTCCAGATCTCTCACGTTCTGTCACTGTGTTCCAGATCATCTGGACTTGAACATCCTGGAAAATTCACTGAAGTCATTCAGCTTCTCTCTGACCATCTGCCTGCCCCACAGATCCACATTCTAAAAAATTCTTCTGATGGAGCAGTGGTGATTCCTCATGCCACATGACTAGTTTTTGCCCTTTGATTTACAGCACATCTGTGAATATTTTTGTTAAAATTATACAATCAATTCACATCTGTTTTAACAGGAACCTTGCCAGGGCATTCCCAAAGTGAAGAATTGGTTGTGGACTTTTCCTGGTCCCACAAGAATCCTTTTGCCTGGTGGTCTACTCTTCCGAGGCTCAAAACTAACACTGCATTCACCTTTCAGTTCTACCCTTCTGCTCTCTGCCATTATACATCCATAAATCTTTAACAAGGGCACCTCTGCAAGGCAGACCTGCCTTTTTGTAGCACGGATTTTAACTTTCGTATTTGCTATTCTCCCACCTTTCAGAGTGTCACTCAACCTTTTTTTCTTCCTGATGATCTCCTAAATATAATCATGATTTCTACTTAAGCTGTGACCATTGACTAGCTCCATCATATTTCTCATCTACTTCTCCATACAGAATCTCCTTTCTTTTCCATCTTTTGATTCTCCTTTTATCATACAATGCAGGAAATGTGCTAATAATTCTCATTTTTCTTCTGTGTTTTCCTCCTGGTCATCTGACAGATTACTGTTACCACTTACAGATCAGGTTTTCGAGTCATCTCATCAACATGTATCTGCAAATCTTGTCTTTCCTTTCCTCTTCTCCATGATGTGCCTTTTAGCTTCACTGTGGATTCCAGACACATTTCTGGATCTTCTCTTCCTTAGGGCCTATCAGATGACCTGATATGGTACAAACTCTTGTTGAATGCCCAGCGGTATCTTTCAACCCACAACTGTTGTGTGCAGATAATCTTCATTATCTCCACAGTTTTCCAGATCTCTTCTACTTCTCTAGCAGCTTCTGTCTTCTCTGTCTTAGCAGTAAAGAACTCACCACAACAACCACAAAAACCAGAACCCCCTCAACCTTTCCTTCCTTCTGTTGTCTGCCTGATGCTGTCCTTAGTTAAATGAGTCAGGCATTGGCAAATTAAGTTTCATGTTTCCTTGATTCAGAATAAATGTTTCACTTTGAAAATAAAACATTTGACAATGGCAAATCTAAAAGTTGAAAATTTAAGAGCTGCAAATCTAAAAGTTGCAGTTTTCCATTCACAAAAAATTAATGATTAATCCCCTATGCACCATGGAAGAGATCCTATATGCTTCCCGACTGTGGCTTGATTAGCTTCTGCATTGCTTACCATGGGTGCACAGTCAGAAATCAGAGGTGTATCTGCCCTTTTTATGGTTCACACCACACTTACGTAGTTCCAGCTTTGGATCTTTTTAATTAAATATTTCCTCTACATTTCTTTTTTTATTACCCATTTGCTGTTCCATGGAACTGCAATTTTTGGAAAAGGCAGCAGTGAATGTAAAAATCCATAATGTGTCCTTCGAGATGGGCAAGTCAAATGCGGGTGTAAAACTTAACATTGTTAAAGGACACCAAAATGAATTGCAAGTGGTCATTTTTCTAATTTCCACCTCACTTACCTCCAGGTCTTAAATCTTACTATAGAATCATAGAATAGTTAGGGTTGGAAAGGACCTTAAGATCATCTAGTTCCAACCCCCCTATCTCCAGATGATTGTGAGTGGCTATGAATCAGACTGACCAGGGAACACAAACACATCTATAACCATATAAAATAATCAACTATCTTTTATCTAACTACAACTTTTCTCAACAGGACCAAAGTATAAGGGAAGTTATAATCACAAGCTGCACTCCAGACCTGCCTCAAACACAGCTTTGACGTCAACAGCCCTTCCTTGCAAAACAACTGTTTGTCTTCCAGCTTCTGAAACTAAGCCACAGTTGGAAAGTTTGACCAGGAAGGAACACGGCTTATGTACTGACATTGCTTACTGTGGAAACCCAAAGAAACGGTGTATATGTCTTTAGCTTAATTCCACAAGCAAAAGGAAAAAAGTGGTGAATATGGACATTTTAACAGCCCATTCTCAAGCATAAGAAACCAAAATATGTTGTCATTTATACTCATAACTGGCATCAGAGAAGCAGAAGTGAGAGCTGACAGCTAGATCACCACTGACTATAACAACAAGCATCTGGATGTTAGAAGGGAAAAATCTCCATGATACTCCTACAATACAGTTGCCTCTGGTGAATTAATCACAGGACCCTAGCTCAAACCCAGATGCCAAGGTGCGAGGGTTTACTGGTGAAAGATCCCTTATAGTGAAAATTAGGAGGGTTATTGGAACTTCTTGTACAGCTCTGGTAATATAAAGAACCTCATGCTTGCGGATGATGCTATTTGGACTGTCATATTCTGTATCCTGAAATTCTTGGTGAAAGAACTGCATTTACTGTGGGATGAAGTCACAGAGGCTGTGCTCTGACATGGTCCTCACTGGCTATCACTATACAAGTAAATCCCTATGCACAGGACCATGCTTCAGTACTGAAGCAAACTGGCATCGAACAGTCTGCATCTCTCCTGTTAAACTCTCTTGTCCTCCAATATATGGTGACTGAATGCAAACTGCAATGATCTCTGGACTATGCCTCTTCTTGGGTCGCACCCTGGAATTACTTGGGAGATTGCTAGTTGGCCACAGCTGTCCCAGGAACTATTCTGGCAATTTAAATAGTGGAGGCTGTTGATTTCTTTCTTCTGTGAATACTGTTTGATTTCACCTAGATGTAGTCCTTGGATTCCATTTAGAAGAATGAATAAGACCACTGGCACATGTAGATTGACAGATATGGTGGATATCGAAGAAATGGCAATCAGTTACTGAGCTCAGATACTGACCAGTGAGTGGCAGTAGATTTGTGACATCCTTACTTTTAGGTGATAATATGGATTGTCAGTGGTTTTTGTGGAGGTTTTGAGTATTCATAGTTTTAAAATCTTTTTCTGCCTGAACTATTATTGTATAAATATAAGGGAAAAATTTTCACTTTCAGTAAATGTTTTTTACTCTGTGACTGGTCTTACAAATATTATTTCCAGATTATGTTCATACTCAATGGGTAGAAAAGTAGAAAAATATGTCCTTCAGTGTTTAGGGAAATGAATTGGCTATGCTTGCACTCTCAGTTCTCCTAGGCGCATCAAGGAGAGCTTTGATTGCAAAAGACAAGCAGAATCTGGACCAGTACATGTGTAACATATTATTTAGTCATCAGCACTTTGCTTGGCAAATAGATGTCTGCTAAAAATAATAGCCGTTACTATCTTCCCTTCAATTGCACAGTAGTTCTACAATGAGTACCAGAGATGCATTAGTATGGCAATTGAAAGTTTCAGCCACAACATTCTTCTCAAAGGTATCACTGCTAGAAACCCCAGGGTTATTAAGTAGAAAGGAACAAGAACTTATTCCACTACATGAACCGCAAACTATGTCTGAGCTAAAAATGTGCAAATGTTGTCAAAAAAGCAGCTACTGTGAACCTCGCTGTACATCGAGTGTTGTCACTGGATCACTTCTTGGCTGAGTAGTTCAGGCTGTTGCTTGAAAAATATTTTACTCCTGAAAACCAGAATTAAATGAAAAGTCCCTACTGATTAACGGACTTTATCATTAACTTCAGTATCATCTTTCATTTTACTCAGTATTTATTTAGGCTTGCATTAACTGAAAGTTTAGTTAAAATGTGTTACAGTCTGAGGACAAAATAGTAAGTATCATATCATGAAATAGGTGATGTTCACCAGTGTATTGAAGACATTGACACATAATGTGTGGGATTTATTTGATCCCAGATTTACTAGACTTGATCCTACTCAATAAATTTAATTTCTATTTCTATAAAAGGCAAAAGTTTGTAGTATACTCCAATATGTTTTTCTAGTAAATCAGAAGCAAGAGGCAAATCTTAACACTGCCCAAAGTGCTAAGCCATCTAGAGCTATACAGGGTGCTCTTCTTACCTCTCAGACATTCTGCATTCCATATTTTTTATACGAAGCAAGAACATGGTATATTACCAGCACAAATAGTTTCTTAGGTTTCTACAGGTCACATTTTGTTCTGCTGTGGTCCTGATGCATCAAGCAGAGTTTATCTATTAATAAAATGATAGAATGGCATATTTAGGCAGTTGCAGGGAGTTCATATGAAACTGTCCAGCCCATATTAATGTGGGGAAATTTTAGGTAGAATGTGTTTTACTGCATTGAAACTTCCTACTAGTAAACAAGAAAATTAACATATTCAGAACTGTAAAAAGCAAAGAATGTCTAAATTCCATAGAAATCACAGCTTCTGGTGATAGAAATGGAATGAGAGCTGTTTGCAACTCTTAGTTTATAATTTGTGTGGATTTATTGCTTGTATTTTTACATACATTTGATAATAGAATCATAGAATCATAGAATAGTTAGGGTTGGAAAGGACCTTAAGATCATCCAGTTCCAACACCCCTGCCATAAGCAGGGACACCTCACACTAAACCATGGCACCCAAGGCTTTGTCCAACCTGGCCTTGAACACCGCCAGGGATGGAGCACTCACAACTTCCCTGGGCAACCCATTCCAGCGCCTCACCACCCTCACAGGAAAGGATTTCTTCCTTAGATCCAATCTAAACCTCTCTTGTTTGAGTTTTAACCCGTTACCCGTTGTCCTGTCACTACAGTCCCTAATGAAGAGCCCTTCCCCATCATCCCTATAGGCCCCCTTCAGATACTGGAAGGCTGCTATGAGGTCTCCACGCAGCCTTCTCTTCTCCAGGCTGAACAGACCCAACTTTCTCAGCCTGTCTTCGTATGGGAAATGCTCCAGCCCCCTGATCATCCTTGTGGCCCTAATTAGCTGAGTTCTTAGCAAACATAACTGAAACTTTTATTATCCAGATCCCACTCAGTACGCACTGATCTCTATCAGTGCCTTTTTACTGTTCACATATTCCATCTTTATTCCGTAACACAAATGCCTCTTGTTTCTGCAGAAGAAGATCTGCCCTGAATCCCTTGAAGAACCAAAAGCATACTGATGTCCCATGGGTGCGACAGGGAATTGTACCTAAATGTCTGTAATAATTCCAAGCAAAGACCTTAGGATGTGTGCCATACTTAACTTCATTTTACATTCCATCTTCAAGTTATCAAAGGGTCTTGATTTTTTTCCTTCCCTGGTGGAGAGACATTACCTTTTGTTTTTCTGAAAGAGAAATAATCGTGTTGAAGTAACTTTAAGCAGAGAAAAAAACGCTCTTTTGTTCTGTTAGGAAGTTCTAGCTGACCTTCTTCAGTGACACCTATGAGAAAACTTAGCTGAAACTTGAAAACTGAGATGCCACTGCTAAACTGACGAGACAGCTCTAATGGTGACATCTGACTGAAAAATCACTTCTGAAAATATTCTCTGGACATCTGTCAAGAAGCACCTCCTCACTCGTGATCTCACATAGGAAATGGAAAAGCATATATTATTTATCTGCTGAATTTGATAAACCTGAGACTGAAAAAGCAATTGTGTAAAGACTGCAAATGCCTCGTTGCTATGTTCAGAACAAATTTCTCCCCCAAATTGTTGCCTTATCCTGAGGGAGAGGGTGGAAAATCCTGCAGGAGCTAAATTCAGATGCTGGACTACACAGGGAACATTTTAAAGGTCAGTTTGCACAGGAAGCAGTGTGGTTACAATATCACGTTGGCCTCATTGTTCTGCCTGTGTATTCTGTACAAGCAGTGTGTGCAGAACCCAGGGGAACAAACACATACCACAAAATCCAAACTGCAGTGGAGGGGGGAACTGGTAATGCCTTGTTATCAGAGAATCGTTGAGTGGCTTGGGTCAGAAAGGACCTTAAGATCATCAAGTTCCAACCCCCCTGCCATGGGCAGGGACACCTCACACTAAACCATGCCACCCAAGGCTCTGTCCAACCTGGCACTGAACACTGCCAGGGATGGAGCATTCACAGCTTCCTTGGGCAACCCATTCCAGTGCCTCACCACCCTCACAGTAAAGAACTCCCTCCTTATATCCAATCAAAACCTCCTGTTTAAGTTTGAACCTGTTAACCCTTGTCCTGTCACTACAGTCCCTAATGAAGTGCCCCTCCCCAGCATCCCTGTAGCCCCCTTTTAGATACTGGAAAGCTGCTATGAGGTCTCCACGCAGCCTTCTCTTCTCCAGGCTGAACAGCCCCAACTTCCTCAGCCTGTCTTCATACAGGAGGTGCTCCAGTCCCCTGATCATCCTCGTGGCCCTCCTCTGGTTTTGTTCCAAAAGTTCCTTCAGTTGCAGTCAGTCATGTTCACTGTGCACTTCTGTAATGTTTCACTTGTAAGGAACAGTTTGATGGGATTTTTTGTGAAACTTCTGGTTTCATTTTGAACTTTACAGGCCAGTAATTTACTGCAGAAGTTCAGTATCTCAGTCACTCTGCGCAGTTCCTAAAATTAGCTACCCCATGACACAAGCCAGTAGGTCCCAGCCCAAGAAGCTGCTGTCGCAGGTACAATTCAATCACATAACTGCTTTAAATTCCTAGGTTTGAGAACCTTGAATACATATACCAATATTTTTTTATAAAGAATAGTTTTTGGCCCATGAAAAGCAGAGATTTCAGACACATTTTATTTTCATTGGAAAGGACTGTGAATATGTGATTGCCCCATACTTGATGTGTATGTCCTTGGCTGAACACCGCAGCCTGTCAAAGGAAAAGAGACCACTGTAGTCAATGGCAGCTCCCACGATCTCCTAGAAGGAGGCAAATCTTAGTTGTGGAAAGCCACAAGGGTAATCCTGCATGCGTTCCACAGCTGCTGTTGTGAAGGAAATGAGTACATCTTGTAGGTACTCTGAATTATAAAGATAAACTTGGACAGCCACAAAAAACCATTAAAAATTAAAGGCAGCCTGACTCCTGTTTCATTTTCCTTTTGGAGGTACACAGCTAGCTGTCTGTGTCAGTGTTACCTAACCACAAATAGTCTTCTCATCTTCTGCAAGCTGCACTGCTGTCAAATGATAGTGATGACCCAGCCACTCTGTCTAAAGATCTCAAGGGAAGAGAAAAACCAGACTACTACAAGTGACACAGCGAATACTCCTTTCCTGTTAAATTCCACATTAAATCTAAGTAATTACTTGGCTGCAGTGATACTTAGTCTACAGGACAATGCTTTCACAGGCATTTAGAAACAGCAGTTTACAATAATGCTTGCATATGGGTTTGATATCTTGTGTTGTTAAAACAAATCAGCAAGTCTAGACTGTAATTTGCTGAAGCAATTTATGGTTATTTCATGGCCTTTTTCTCTAAGTGGAGGTGAATACATTTGACTGTCCTAAGAAGAGGGATGGTAGTGCACATTCTTTTCATTTTAACTGTAAGGCTGATCTGAAACAGAAGCATTAACATCCTGACTTCACACCACATAAAAACTGCCCTGGACTATTAGTGCTTTATTCCACATGATGTTCAAGCATTTTGTGAACTGCTGGTTAATCATGAAAAAAGCACTGCAAGTTGGTCAATGCTGCTGCAGCCATTTCTTCACAGATTAGTAAGCTGCGACTGCCAATACAGAAAGTCGGTAGCAGAACAGGGAGCAAGGACCCATCTGGTTAACCCTCAGCTGCCTTGTATTGTTATTGAATTCACCGAAGCGTTACAGCTGACAGTGGTTGAGGATTCCCCTTAGGTCTTCACGCCTGGGCTCCTGCTTCAACAGCAAGGCAAAACAAATGCTTTTTGTATTTCTGGAAACGCTGCTTTATGACAGACTTGCCAAAAATTTTCTTCTAGGTGAGCAACGTAATTTTCTCACCCTATTTTCCCGCCTTATTGCAAGTCTTACACAGCATCAAAATCTGCATAACACAAGAAGACACCGCACTCTTTATCCATAGATGTTGCATTTCTTGCATTTCTGAAGAATGTAACACAATATACAGATAAATAAAACAAACAAACAAACAAGCCCCACCAGGCTTTCCAGAGCTAAGGAATACTTTTGCAGTCAGAATTTAGTTTCCTTGTAGTGTTCAGCCAGGAAAAGGACTCCCCAGCCCCACAAGGCTGGTGCTTGAGTCCACATTTTGGCACACCCCAGTGCAAGATTTCCAAACCAAAGACCCAGAGAGGCTCTGAGATTTGCCCTTCACAAAGATGTCTCCTACTTCACAGCTGCCTGTCCTTCAGAAAGAGAGCCTCCTTTGAACACGGTGGGCTATAGCTTCAGGGCAGTCACCAGCAAGCGAGAAGTACACTTGGCACTGGCAGAACAGAAAATGGATTTATACAAACCAGTCATTAGCTGACTACTAAGAAAAATTAGGCTATATCTTTTTCATAAAGTTTTGCAAAAAAAAAAAAAATAAGGGGCAGTGGTTTAGCCAACAGAGACCTTTTAATCTGCATGGACTGCAGTGCTTTCCAAAGCTCATCAGTTATTGTAATGAAGATCCTCATGGACTTGATGGAGCCTTGTAATGTACTGCTGTCTTTTTTTTCTCCATTTTTTAATGTTCGGATAGATGCATATGAATTACTTTCTAACAACTTATTGTTTAGATAATTATTTTTGTGTGATGTGATTTTCATGCTACTGACAGAAAGACTTTGAAAAAACAAATAAATTCCTTTTTCCTAGAAATAAACAGATTTTGAATTTACAAAGGTGTGTCTTTTTATGAGGTGGCAGAATGGCCATCATCCTCTGTTGGTACAAAGTGACATAACTTCAGTAACATTGATGATTTGCTACACTACATTGTTTTCACTGAAAATGGAGGTATGTTACAGGAGACATGACTACTTACTCATTACTTGTTGACCTTAACCAATACCCTAGCTCCTAGATGTCCATCTCACCTTTGCCACTGGCTCCTAATTTCTATTCTTCAGACAAGTATTAATACACCATTTTGAAGTAGAAAATGGAAGATTTGCTGTTTTACAGAGCACTACATGAGGATCTCACAGCATTGTGGAGAGCGTAACTAGTTGAGCCTGTGAATCTTTCAAGCCTTGGGAGAAAGCAGTTGGACTGTACTCCTGTTCAAAACAGGCTACAGTTTGCAACAAGCCACCTCATTTCAAATTACTGCTCTTCTGATATTATTACACTTTGGGCTGTGTTTGGTTTTGCTTACTTTGTGCTGCCCATATAGACTGCAGTTTTTCTGTAACTTAATCCTTAAAACATCAGTTCTAAGAAAAGATCTTCCTTCATGTAAAAGAGATGTGCCTATTTATCAAGAATCGGACTTGAGCTTCTACAGGCTGGCACTCCGAATCCTATAAATGGGTAAAAAAGCCAATTCTGATGATTTTAAAAGGCTGTAGAGAGGCAGATATGAAACTATGTGATTGTACTGGGGTAATCCACAGTAGCTGAGTATCTGTCCCTAGCTGTTCAGAGAGATGCACTGGGTTATTATGTTAACAATCATAAGTGCAAAATGTCCCAGGGCTCACACTGGTGTTTGTCGGAGGCCTCTGTCAGTGTGAGAAGTTTCTGAAATTTCCATGTGCCATTCCAGGATATGTGTCATGGCCTCTTCTGAGAAGCATGAAGTCACTTGGCCTTTGGTCTTGTGACTTCCAGCACACCCCAGAAAAGGAGTATCTCATCAGGAGCCATAGCCTGTAATGTCTTCTTCTTTAATTACTGTTCTAGCTGTGCCAAACTGTATTAACCCTTACTGCACATATGCTGCCATGCTCCCTGAGATGCCTGTGCTTGGGTAACTTTTGAGAAGGCTTACTGCAGGACCTGAGTCTGTTGTAACAGGTAATCCCAGCAGCAGGGATTTCAGTCTCCCCAGCAAATAGTTCATGCACAGAATCTGATTTATCCTTTTGCTTTTCAGCAAAACACAGAAAGTTTTAAAATGGAATAAAAACCAACCAAATGCAAAGTCCCTGCAGTCAAATCAGACTCAATCCTCTCATATTCCTTTTCTCCTATGACTTCTGTCAACAGTTAGCTCTTCAGTACAGGATGACAACACTGGAATGTGACTGTAACGCCACAACCGCTGACAGTCTGATCAGACCAAAGCTGTTACTGTCACAGACAGGGTAGATCTGGGCTTAGCAGAGATATGCATTTAATCCTTTAGAGCCCTGTGCCAGATGAGAAAGAAAAATGAGTCTTTCAGTGCCATCACCCTAGTGTCCTCCTAGCAAGCATTCCCATTTCTGTGTATATGACACTCATTATATCTGGCAAGAAGGACTGTGTTTAAACAAATGTTCCTAAGTAGATCCTTGCCTCTTACCACTATACTAAAGGGCTAAGGACATTAGATTTATTAATGTGTTCAGACAAATATTCTATACATGTTTTTTTCCATACCTCTAAGCATTTCTGACACTGTTTTTCACGATCTCCAGTCCAAATGTTGTTCCAGCCCCTTAGCAGCAAGAGATCTCAGGTATCATTCTTTGCTCTTTTCTTTACCAATCCATGTAGAAGATCAGACAGAATTAATTTTCTAAGCATTTGAAAAACTAGCTAGTACAAAACTAGAACTGATTCATGAACATCCCCATTTAACACAGCACTTCTCAGTTGTTCCACTTCTGGCAATTAGTGTGCAAAATTTATCACATTAAACCAACACACTTTGTACCTAGCTTTGTGTAGAGCATTATTCTGTATTAAGTGACACTGGTATAAACACAAAGCAACCATACTGAAATTAATTTCCTCCTGATTTTCACCAATGTGAAAATGTGATTGTCCTTTTTATCAGAGCCCTTACTTTTCATCTGGAAATCCAGCCATTGCTCTAGGTGAAATGACGTTTGACTAATGACAGGAAACCAGTGCCAGAAAACCAGCATATAACGTACCCCATACAATACACATAGCAATCAATCAAGACTAAGGCATTGTGGCAAGTGTGCTATTTATCACTGCTTAAAACCTATGTAAAGCTTTTCTCTGAGGAAAAATGGGAAAGAAGTCTGAATTTTTCACAGTAGGCCTAACTGAGAGAAGGTGTATTTGATTGCTTTTCTGAGTGTGTGCTCATCTCTGCTTCTGCTGATGCTCATCCTTGTCCTGAACTTATTGGATAAGGAACATTCTGGCCCCATGGCTCTAGGCTGAGAACGGCACTCTCTTCTCACAAACAAAAGCTAGAAGTCCATCAGCTGCAGCACATCTTAGACATTTGTCCTCTTAAAATACCTTTTTCAAAGTAAGTACAGCCAGCAATCATAAAATAACTTCCATTTGCAGCTGTAACAGAATAGTGTTACATTCTCTGTTATATCCTAGAATCAAGTATGTGGTGGGAAAGGACTAGACCTTCCTGGGCACTTCCCTGCAGACACACCAGGCTGTACTGGGCCATAAAATAGCCTGTCCAGTCTAAAGATAATATTAAGCATATTGGAAACTGGTCAGTGGGTTATTTTGATCCTGTTGCTGCTTCAAGCATGAGAATATTGCTGGAGAAAAGAACATCTAGCAGAAAAGCTGGGACTCATGATAACAGACATCTTCATTCCTTCTTTATGAATGTCCCTTTTCAGCTGCTCTTAGAATTGACTTAAATTCCCCAATATGAAGACACTTTGAATTCTTTGGCAGGGCCTGTAAGCCTGACTGGAGAAAGGTAGCAGCCGGGCCTTTGGAGCGAATACTGTATTATTCTGGTACTCATCAAAGTAACTTTGAACTGAAGGAGAATGGACCAGCCAGCTGGCTTCTGGCTGATGCCAAAAGAGCCGTGAGGGTGAGAGGGACAACAGACTGAAAGCAGACTATCCACAACACGTAAGAAACATGAAGCAGGAGGACCAAACACTTCAGATGGGTAACAAGCAGGTTATCTCAATGTTAATTTTTTGACCAATGTGACAAGTTTCTGGGAAGGCAGGAAGAAGCTAATTTTAGTAGATGACTGAAGAAAATCCTACCTTGGATACAATTTCTGCAACAGGCATTGAAGGGATAAACATAATGTGATACCAGAACCAAGAGAATAGGATTATGTAACAATGCCAAAATCATAAAAAGAAAGACATTTGTGGGAAAAATAGTCCTAGACATAAGTACTTAGGCTGAGTGGGTAAATGGAAAAACGTGTCACTAAAGATGCCTGCAATCTGATTTACTTCTCCATCAATCCATTTGATATTTCTGCAGTGCTGTCTGCCATTATTCTTTGAATTTGATATTGCCACTTGTGTGTCATGTGACATACCATTTGAAAACCAAGGCAACTGAGATTCTGGCACACACTGTTGACAGCTATTTTGGAACTACGAATATGATGTATACTATATCTGGTGAGGTTGGAGTGGAAAAGTATGGTGGAAAACAACAATTTCTCTTTTGGACTGTTGGGAAAGGTTTAAAGTATCTAGGTCCCTTATTATTTATGGGACTCTCCAATTACCTACCCATACAGGTATTCTTGTAAAAACAGAGCCAAAGATTGATTCAGGTATTTCTGCAAAGCTGGTTTGCTCTGTGTAACTAGGGAAAATGGCACAGAACATGAAAGAAGAGAGATGCTTGAATGAGTTAAATCAGTGAATCAATAAATGATCTAAAAATATTTTTTCATTCATTTTCATGACACAGATGTGACTATGCCAAGTAAGGCATCATGTGTTCTCAAGCCTAATAAAGTCTAATACCTATGACTCAGTAGCATCGGTGTCAGCAGGCCTCCTGGGAGCTGAAATGAATAATCAAGGGGTTGTTGGTGTTGGACTGATGCTGTAGGCACTACTGAGTAAAAGAGAGTGGTGAAACCCCAAATAATGTGCTTTATAAAGTTTGGAGCATAACAGCCAGGTAAGCAGTGTTACCTTTGACTGCTCTTCACAGCTGATTTCTAGAAAAGAAGTCTTAAGGAAAAAAAAAGAAAAGAAATAGATGATATAAAAAATATAGGTGCTAGGAACAGCATCTACTGGGAACAGTGTTCCAAACCCACCCCTGACCCAGAAGTATATAATCTTTATAAAACCGTTGCCTCTTTCTGCTTCAATTTACCCTTTGTCTACCAAATTGTTAGAGCCTTTATATTGCAGTTTGCTGCACAATAGTCCATCTTTATGAGGAGAAGAGAAGAAATGCTTAGCCCTTTCTAACCTAACCCTGGGAATCCTTGGAGATGTGAGATGGAGACTTGACACCAATAGACAGGGCTGGATCTGCACTTAGGTATCCCACTTTCATGACTTGTATCCCAACTGCACAACTGCCATATATGTAAAAATGGCCTTTATTTTTGCTATGTTTTGACAAGCAAGCTGTTAGTCAGAACCTAAGGGTTGCCTTACCAAGTGCATTTGGACTGTGACTCTCCTTCTCAGAGCAGCAAGTAAGAAAGACAACCAAGTCTGGGATGATGGGAAAAGCTTCAGCTATATCTTGGCTCTGGAGTTTCTCATTGGTTTTCTTGTTCAGTTTTCTGATTGTTAGGGGTCCTTTCATATGCTCCTAATGGTTCTGTGTATTATACTGATGTAAGACAGATGATGTGGCTAGGATTGGTAACACTACAGTCGACCTGATTTTTTAACTTTGACCAACACCTATGTCTAAGCTTAGACAAATGGCTAGGTGCGATAGTGAGTGAAATGTATCTTGGCCAGATTCACTAAGTACAGAAGATTCCACTGCAATTTGCTAATGTTGGCTAACAGATAATTAAAACTAAAAAAGACTGGAATGCTGTTTCTCTGCATTGTTTTTTTCTATATAGAACGAGAAGTAACAGAAAGTTAAAAATGAACAGATCATCTAGAAAGAAATCCTTGATTGGTTTTGAAACTTTTACTCTGAGTCCCTAAGACACTGAAGCCTCTGAAGCAGATGGCTTTCACCACTGGGGCCCCCAGGGCCTCCCGGAACTGCATATTTGAAACCAAAGATAACTGATAGTTTAGTTCAGAAATAATGTAAGAATTCAGTGTTTTCTTTGCAATCTGCTTTTCATCATTTTAATTTTCATACAGATATATAAATTTAGGCAACACGAAGTTAAAATACAAATCTTAAAAATACTTACTTACAAACAAAAAACACTGAAAAAGCTTACTGATAGGAAACAGTAAAGGACAAAAGCCTTATTTTTCCATGGGGATGCAGGAGGTTCATGTGGACATCCATGATGAATAACCAATGATTTTGAAGAGATCTGGTTGCACAAAGAAGTGTAAGTATTTATGAGTGCATAGTGTAAAAATAACTAAAAATATACATAACAACATCTTAAATATCAGATAAATAATTCAGGCTTTCATTATATTATTATATCATGCTGAAGCTAACAGTTTTCCATTACTCCCTCAATAATTTGAAATAATGATTTAATGCACAGAATGAAAAAAAGTTATATATTCAAATTCAACCACAGAAGTTCTGGAAACCATATAACATGTGGGTGCTGAGTAAACTTTAGACCACCTAACCATCATTTGGCCATTGGTTCTACAAGTAAAACCTCACCAGCTTATAGAAGTCTGAAGTACTACACAGTTTTTCAAAGTTAATCTTGATGAGGGAAAACAGAAAATGAACATTTCATAGAGGTAAAATAATAATTTGAATGTTCCCTGATGTTTATGTGAATAAGAAGCAAGGTTTATTAAAAATAACATATCCAGTCTCTCATTTAACAAACAATAATGTATTTATGAACAACAAGGTTTCTCTTCTTAAAATGTGCAGCGAATGGAGATGAGTAGATTTGAAATTTTCTCAATTTTCTTTTCCTAACAGCAGCTTTCACTTAATGTAAAATCACTCTGTGGCTGGCACACAAATCCTTTAAATATGTAACTTAGTCAAGTTCTTTTGCTCTTTCTTTAATACACATTGATTAGACTGAGTGTCAGAACTCAATTAGGACCATCTGATGATGGTGCTTGCTTGGGGAAAGTGACTACATCAACAGCAGCACTAATATTTTATTTCAGATGGAGAAACTCTTTCTGTTGAGTTTGCACATTTCTGTGCACTGGAATGATTTGGATAGAATTTCACCCCCAAATTCTGAACACTTACATTTTGTATTTCTATGTGCTACAGGGCCTTCAACAAGGCAATGCAGTGCTGTCAGGCTGTCCTAGGCTCTACTGAATCTCTTGAAATATGACCAGAGTGGAAGTTTATTTTGATGACCGCTTTATTCTTAGTTGGCAAGGACTCCTGCATTTCCATGAAACAATGCCATTGGCTTAAAATACAAATACAGTCTTGAAACCTCAGTGACATGGCTTACTGGTGGACTTGGCAGTTCAGGGGTAATGGTTGGATTTGATGATCTTAAAGGTCTATTCCAACCTAGCTGATTATAAGATTCTGTGAAACTGGAAGTGAAGAACGAGCACAGTGCCATATTTGAGCAAGAATATACTCTGGTGAAGCCACAGAATAAAGCAGTCAGTGGGAATCTCCAGTTTAAGCACAAAAGAGAAGACAGGTCTGGATTTTCTGTAATAACCACCACCAAAGCATCTAAATACATCCCAAGTGTATCCCAGATTGGCTTTATCCAATGTTCTGTTCTTTCTTCCATACCCTTCACTGTCCTGAGCACTGCTGTACCACTGCTGGAGGAGAAAGGGGCATCTCAACACCTTGACAGCTCCTTTGCTGCAAAGGGGATTTGTGAAACTGGGCAGAGTCGGGAAACACTCCATCCAGGCATCAAATGATGTGGTACAGTGAGGTCAAACCGCTGATATGTGGCACAACACAGCTTTGAAGATGGATGTAATGTAGTGGGGACACAAGAGATCCTCATCTTCCCACTGACCCTTTTTGCTTCAGAGACATATCCAGTATTCATGGATGGTGCTGTGTCTCAAAAAGCCAGGAGGATGAAAATACATAGAAAAAAATACCCAAGAAAATGTCAATAACCAAACCAGTCAACTTCCCAGCCACTTCCTTATGCATTATAAAATACTCGGGATACTTCTATTTTAGGAGGAACATTCTGGATTGATAAATAGAAACCTGAAATATTTGGAAAGTACTACTCCAAAGAATAAGATTTTCAGGAGGAAAGCCCACAGTTCCAAAAATGCACCAGACCTGGAGTGCTGCAGTGTGTAGAAGAGCTTGGCCAGCTTTATTTTATAAATATGCGAGTGCACAAATTGAATTTCTGTTTTGCTCTGAAATTAGGCAATATTGATTGTATTTTTATATGACACTAAAAGATGTCTTATAACTAGAAGAATGCAATGGTTTTATGTGAAACAAATGTGTGAATTAAGAGTTTTTGAATGAACAGGACATGAAATCATTAATAAAGGATCATCCTTTTCCCAGAACAAAATGTTAACAGATCAGGTTTAAAAACATGACTTGCCAACCCCTTTCCCTTCCAATCCACATTTTTTAAGACACATTGCATCTTAATTAATTCAGTTCGGATTTCTTGACATTGATAGTATTACCATTTTAGCAATTCTCCTGTCATCCATAAAGTCTGCTGTGAGGCCTAGATCCAAGTTTGCTTTCCTATACAATATATAAACAAAGCCATCTCTTAAAAATTAGAAGGAAATCAGACAGAAAATGGATATCTTTTGCCTGCCATTTCAGGATAGCATAGGCAATGTTCATGAGTCCTCTAACTCAATATTTAACTTGTTTTAATTTAACTTATTTTGTAGTATCACAAAATGTGCCATAGAATCTTTGGCTTTCATTTTGCAACGGCATCTGCCTGAGTAGATCCTTATGGAGTCCCCTTCCTGAATGAGAGCTTAGATATTGTAAATCTATCCCAGTCATCCCTAAAGAGAAATTGGACTTTTCCACTGTCTGCGTTCAAACCTCAGCACCTCCAGATGTAGCACGCATTGCAGCCTTCACTTCAAAACAGCTGTCAAGAATGTGCGCCAGACTTTCAACTGTCATGCCATGCAGGCAGGATCCCACACGACATAGGAATGGCAAAATGGAATTAAATAATGGTATGACGAAAAATGAAATAGAACTACAAAATGGTGGTGGTCATGCTCCCTGACGTTACAGACTTCAGCATTTCTCTGCTGGAGTGAGTTTAACACCAGACAGTACAGAAAATCATGAGGTTAAGAGGTAACTCCATTTCTTGAGAGGAGAGTAACTTTACTTGCCTAATATATTTTAAGAAAGATGGCCTAAAATTTATCTCAGCTCTTAACTTGTCTAAAATACTCGCTCCATTTAATTGAGCTGTTATTTACTGTGCATATAAAGCTATGCTGTTCATGAGTGATGAGGTATAGAGTGTAATTTGCGGCCTTCATGGTGTGGTGTAAAAAACCCTCTGAAACTTCTGTTACAGAATTTGGAATTATTTCATCAATTGCTAACACTCCTCCTAAATAGGAATAGAATTTTAGTGAGCAGTGTATTTGATGAGACAGATTAAGCTGACAACTTTCATTAGTGAAACATATAGTCATTGTAAAACTTCCAAACCAAAAGGTTAGCCTTAAGAAACTAGACACTGATGTTGGCAGGTTCAGAGGTATTTTTTCAACTTTATACAACAGTTCATCTGTGCCATTTTAAATAACTCAGGAAGTAATATCCTGAAATATATACTGATGGCCTGACACTTAAAGAAGCCAAAGAATAAGGGAAATTTAGATGGTTCTGATCAAGTGGTTTTATTTGTCAGATGCTGTGACACCAGAAGCAAGCAATTTGAAACTCAGGTAAATACTAGGAATTAAGTTTTGCATTGGATTTGGAATAAATGCTATCATAAAAATGGGTATTCAAGGAACATATTGTGAGAATTATTTCATTAAAGATCTAGATGACAAAGGGTTTTGTTTTGTCTAATAGCACTGTAAGTTATCAGTTCTACAGTATAAAATAAATTGAGGAAGAGCCCTGTCAGAGGAATCTGTAGACATTGCTTTTATACAAGATCAACTCAGGCCAGATGATCTAATAGTCCCTTGTGACAATAACATCTATAAATCTATGAAAAAGTTTTAATAAAACATAAGACCAAAGATGATCTTGTATTTCTAAGTCTTTTGAGCTTTAACATTCTCTGCCTCCCATTTTGTGTTTATCCCAAAGCACTTCAGCTTTTTATTTCATGTTTTCTTCTATACTTAAGCACACTGGTTGCACTGGTAGTCCACTTTCCTGTTGTTATTCTTGAATTCAGTAACCTACCAGTCACAATTTCTATTATCGTGGTGGTACAGCTATTCAAGTTTCTTTTATATTATTTGTAAACTTAAACAGAATGTTTAAAACAAAATATTGGATCATCAAAATACATCACAATGTAAGATGAATACTGTAGAGATTTTTCCCTACTTCCTAATTGTACAACTTTCACGCTATCTTAAAAACTTGTTCCTTTTTCTTAAATAAGAATCCTGTTAACATCTCATAGACATAATGCCCTGCTAGTTAGCTCTAAGTAATGGAATAATTTCATTATTATAGTATTTTAGGTATGTCCTGCTAACCTATAACTGTAATTGTTGACACTACCACTCATTATATTTTCTGTAGCCTGTACTTTAATTCCTGCCAAATGGCACTCATCTACCTCTTCAGCGTGAGAACTTACCTTGTCCAAAATAACTATGATTTCTTGAGTGTCACTCAAGTAATATTTCACTCATTCAATATTACCGTTTTTATTGGGTGTCACTCATGTTGGTCAAGGAATTCTTCACAGGTTTTCCTAATATGATGGCAACTTTTTTATGATAGGTCATCTAAAAATAACAATGTTTTTGCAGGCTGGGTTTGCCTTCTTTGTTTTTGAAAGAACATAGTGACTGTGTAAAGCTAATACAAGGCTTGAGCATTTATTTGTTTTTTAAATTAATTTTGAGAATATTCTACAGTAACAAGAAAATTCACCTGTTCAGATTATACTAATGAATGTTAGTTCAAGAATCTAGATAAAAAGGTAGACCAAACTAGTTTTCTTTTGCTTTGTATCCACTTAACAGCAACAGGAAGTACTCAAAGAACATTGTACTAATTTGACTTTTGTATACCAATTTCACAGACCCAAAGAATTGTACTTACATGAGCTGTCAAAGCCGGGTTTGTTGCCAGCCTGAGCACTTTCAGTTTATCATGAGCTGACCTGCTGCTGCAATTCTAATATCCACTTTCTTGCTACATACTCATAGAACCATAGAATAGTTAGGGTTGGAAAGGACCTTAAAACCATCAAGTTCCAACCCCCCTGCCATGGGCAGGGACACCCCACACTAAATCATGTCACCCAAGGCTCTGTCCAACCTGGCACTGAACACTGCCAGGGATGGAGCACTCACAACTTCCTTGGGCAACCCATTCCAGTGCCTCACCACCCTCACAGTAAGGAATTTCTTCTTATATCCAATCTGAACCTCCCCTGTTTAAGTTTGAACCTGTTACCCCTTGTCCTGTCACTACAGTCCCTAATGAAGAGTCCCTCCCCATCATCCCTATAGGCCCCCTTCAGATACTCCCAGATCCTTAAGAATAAGATTCCATGGTCACTTCAGCAAATCATAGAATCGTAGAATGATTTGGGTTGGACAGGACCTTAAGACCATCTAGTTCCAACTCCCCTGCCATAGGCACCTTTTTCCAGTGTGTAAATCTTGGTTAAAATATGCCTGGCATAGACTGTTGTCTACAAAGCACCCCAATATTCATGGAGTCTCTACCTGTTCTTATAATCTCTATAAGGTATTGGAATCACTAACTTTTTATGGGTATCTGTATCTTGAACTGACAGCATCCACTGTAGCCTGATGCTATTCCAGTTGGTTTCCAGCAGAATTCATGCCATCGGGCAGAGTCTGGATCTGATTTGGAGGATAGTGATGGAAATTGGGATTGTTAAAAACACCCCATTATCATATGGTCTGGTAGTTGGCTACAGTGCTGATCTACAAACATGATTTAGTACAGATGTTTCATTTAAACTCTAGGTTTATAAAGGTACACATTTTTTTGGTTTACTCTGATTATAACCACAGTCTACTCCTCCCCAGTAATCAACTGCTAGAATTTGTCAAATGTTGTCATTTAATATGTGGGTCACTTCCAGTGCTGTGTTTGTTGCATGGAACGCTCCACTTCCATAGAAACAGATGTTTTAACTTAACAGCGAAAAGAGCTAAACAAGTGCATGTGAAGGCACCGTGCAAATAATGTGTTTCATTTCGGTTATTTATAGCTGTCTGCAGCTATCATAATTTCTTTATTTGAAAATTATTAAATCAATTACAAGAAGTTTATTTGCAGATCCTGCCAGGAATGATGCATACTAGGTAACTGCTTCTGGGGAAAACTCTCTTCGTACGGGCCATTACAAAGGCATTTAAGTGAAGCCAATGCATTTCTGAAAGGCTGCAGTATGACAGTGTTTATATAACAAGCCTCAGTGCATATGCAGAAAAAACTTACCCTTTTTACATCTCCCAACCTTCTGACAGATATGCCAGGTGACAGGGACAGCAGAGCTAGTGCTTCATTCTCAGCATATCTGCAAAGAGCAAGGCCAGCAGTGGTTAGAAAGAAGGCTCTGGCTGGAAAAAGGCTGGGCTGATAGGATGGGTTTGTTCCTTCTTTCAGTTTGATTTAACTCAGATGCATCCCATCCCATACATACAACCGGGAGTTATGGTTGTATGAAAACCTAGTAGCAATCTTACCTAGAATGCAACGGGGGGAGGTGGTGTGGGGGGATATGATATTTTTTTGAAGGACAGAACTATTTACACACACCACAATGAAGCAACAAATCAGCCACCTGTGAAATTCTTTGCTCTTTTAAATCTATCTGACTAGTTTCAGGTCAATGTAGGAGCCACTCATTTATAACAAAGGTGATGTTTGAAAACAAGCCAAGGTGCATACTTTCCACAAAGCACACAGACTGAATTATTTGTAACAGTGCTGTAATATTCCACATCCGGGGCGGATCACGTAATGAGCAAGCTGTGTGCAACCAAGGTAGGAGCTGATAGCTGATAATTGCCTAACATCATTTCCCAAACAAATCCCATAATTTCTACACTTGAACCATAGGCAAGCTTGAAGTACAGCCCAGGTTATTCCAAAAGTTCACTGTGTTCCCCTCCACGGCCCACCCAAATGCTCTGGACATGTACTCCACCCACCTATCCTGAGGTTCCTGTGCAGAAGACAGAGACAGGCCAGATGAGAGAAGAATCTCTTGTTTGGAAAGCCTCTGCAAATGTGGGACACAAAAGCAGTAAACAAATCAAATGGGATGCCAGAGCAAATGTGTTCCGCATTTGTGAAAATAGCAAAGTTGAGTCATGAAAAAAGGTTTATGTGTCTTCTCCTCGTACAATCCTTCCCAAGGTACTTCCTTTCAATCCTCCCAAAATTAAATCCAGCACAGAGAGCAGCAGTATTTGTGAGTACACAGCATTAACCAAATGACAGCTCCATGTGGCTTAGCACCAAACACAGCTGAGAGGGATGGGCAGGTGTGTCCTCCCATAGCTCTCCTCCATGCCCAGGCATTCTCTGAGGGACACAGTGATGCCACTGCACTGCACTGCTGCAAGCGTTTGTGCCTCACCTGCCATTTGCAGTGGACCCAAGCTCAGGAGCCCCACCAGCAACTTCTTCCCATGAAACTCTCCTATCTCTGCGTCTACCATGAATTCTTGCATGGGAAAACCTCTGGATCATTTCTATAGCCATGGGAAAGGCCTTTGGAAGCCTGCCTCTGTGTCAGTGACGGAAAGCCTCTTCAGACATCTTTCCAAAGAACTTGTGAAACCACAGGAATCAGAGCACCTCTTGTAAACAGGTTACACAGCCCCTGGGAGCTCCGTGCTTTGGTGTTCGGTAGCTACACAACAGCAATTGGAAGCAAGATGTAACTAAAAGCATACAGGTAGTATGAGATAGAATTGCTGTTCAACATCTGATTCACATGAAATGCTAAATGTAAAAAATATAGATTACCGAAAAGTTTGACCAAAGTTTCTACTAATTCATTTTTATATGAAAACTTAATGTGACAACAACTCACACAGGGATATTCATTAGAAGTGTGCTTTTGCACATCCTTAATAAGAGATGGGAGGTTTTGAAAGTTGGGAAATCTAGAAAGCTTTTTAGCTCTTTTCAGTGCATTTCAACCAACTATTTAATGTCTGCACATAGTGAGCATGGTCCAGCCCAAACCGGCAATAAGGAAAAAGAATGTCAGCTGATGATCTAAAAGCCTACTCTTTACACAAAAGCAATTAAGTCATCATGACTGCCTGGTAGCAGATGAATATGAAGATATATTGCATTGTTGTATTATATATTAAGGGGTATGGCCATATTATTTATTCAGTTAACTCAGCCTTTTCTCTGACTGCAAGTTTTCTTCGTAGCAAGTGCTATAAATTTGTTTTGCATTCTTTTTTTGTCTTAAAATAAAGAAGTCAATTTATGGTACAATTTACCATTTCATTTAATATCCATTTAATAATTTAAGCATTCATTTAATACTTGAAATTTAGAATTCTGTTGTCTACCTGAGTCAAAATAATTATTTTCAGTCTTTGTTGGACAACTTAACCTTTAGAAATTGGGCAGAGGGCCTCATTTATTTACTGAGACTTTCATTCATTTAGAAAGCTGATAAAAGAAGGAAGATCTATTACGCTAGCACTGCATAAACAGATTAAAGGAATATTAGGGCATTACATACTTTTTCTTGCTTTATTAACTAATAAGGTCATTATTTTCCTATATATATGATCTTCATATTTAATATAGGCTCTCTTCCTGAACAAATGAACCACAAAAAGATATTGCAATAAAACCCAACTGATTTAGTAGACCTTAAAATCCAGAAACCTTTTTATACATCAGATACACACAGTTTTGCCTGCACTTAATAGTCACATAAATCTTTCTTCCATTGATACGGTTATTTGCCATACAGCCAAAGTCTGGAACAAAGATTAGAGGATCCTAATAAATATGAATACATATTTAAAAAATATTAAATATCAACGAGAAGAAAAAGTCTCACTCCATGATTTTAGGTGTGGCCTCTTTCTGCTTTTATTTCTCTTCAGTAGCTAACTCATCCTAAGGACAAACCTAAAAAGTAAGGAAAAAGTTGTAACAAACTTACAGCATGATTTCTGTACATGGCGCCATAGCCATGTGTCTTCTTCCATTTTCACAACTCCTCTACTGACTGTGAAAACTAATGGAAGAAAGAATTCTCCTGCAGAAATCCTGGCTTTTTCAGGGATTTGTATGCTGAATATCCAGAGGTTCAATGGAGCCTTCTCCATGGATTTCCTTTCACCTCTGGTGTGCATGCCCATGCCTTCAAAGTGAAGGCTAACAGGCAGGTCTTTGCTCACACCCCTTTTCAACTTGTTTATCATTTTACCTACATTTTATACCCTTGTTCTCAATTCCATACATGTAACAATCTGTGCACTGCAAACTCCAGTGTCTTCTTGATTTGAAAAACAACCAGACAATAAGAAAGCTGAGAAGAAAAACCTTTTTGCAAGGCAAAACTACCCTGTGACAGTAACTTGACCATAACCATTGTCATACAAAATTACTTACTCTATCATTTTCACTGTTCCTACTATGTTAGCTTCTAGTTTTTGTCTTTTTGAGTTACCGCCACTCACCACTGTTATTTTGCAGTGAAGAGTTAGGTACAAGAAGAGAAATTATCTACACAAGTGCACCTGTTGTCTCAGCAAAATCCTGCTCCCACCTTCAGCATGTGCCTGCACACAAAAGGCAGATGAGGAAACTAATCTTTGACACACATCAGACTTTGTCCCTGGCAGGGGAAGCAAACAGCCAGGTATCTGCTGGTATCACTGGCAGAAAGTACCAGCTCAAACATAACAGCTTCAGGCTTTGACTTGTGCCTGCTACTGCTGCTGCACACTTAGAATCATAGACTCATAGAATAGTTAGGGTTGGAAAGGACCTTAAGATCATCAAGTTCCAACCCCGCCACCATGAGCAGGGACACCTCACACTAAACCATGTCACCCAAGGCTCCATCCAACCCGGCATTTTCCAGAGCCCTTTTCCCAAACCCACTCCAAATGAACATAAACATTCAAAACTAACACGCACATCACCAGGGCCCGAACCAGTCTGATTCCCCTCCATTGCTCTATTTAACATGCATTCACTAAATTGTAAAATTCAAGACTGCAGGCACCTCTGTCATTCCCCTTGAGCCCTCTTCACACACCCTAATCACTCATAGCTCTCAAAAATGTACACTTCATGAAAGTTAACATTAATTGGGACACTGCTGCAACCCATAGGTAGATATGTCTATATGCTTTAAGCTTCATCTCATTAAGATCAATGGAAGATCTAAAAAAAAATAAGCACCGAATGCAGGATGAGCAGTAAAATGAGGTGAAGTCTTGGATGAAACGTCCTCAAAATATGAGTCTTGTTTCCTTNATTCCCCTTGAGCCCTCTTCACACACCCTAATCACTCACAGCTCTCAAAAATGTACAGTTACATTAACTGGGACACTGCTGCAACCCATAGGTAGATATGTCGATATGCTTTAAGCTTCATTTCATTATGATCAATGGAAGATCTAAAAAAAAAAAAATAAGGAACGAATGCAGAATGAACAGTAAAATGAGGTGAAGTCCCGGATGAAATGTCCTCAAAATCTGAGTCTTGTTTTCTTCAGGTGTGCCCTCTTTCCCAGGTAAAGCTGTTGTGTCCTAGGAAAACACATCCATCCTAGCGCTGTGTGCTGAGTCCTGCCAGCCCCCATAGAGGTTCTCTCAACCTCCAAATTCTCACTCGACCTCCAGCACTGTCAATTTGCTAGTGCTGCAGTTGCTTTGATGGGAAGTTCAAGCAGTTAATTTACAAGAGGTAAAGACAATTTGTTTTTCTAAGCTACCTAAAAAGACCAATTTCTATATAGAATTTCAGAAATAAACTTGTCTATTAAACCCACATGCAGCTAAATGCTGTTTAGTTGAAACTGACATATCTGGGAGAATCTCATTGGATAAAATCCACAAAACCAGTGTTTCAAAATGAACTGCTATTATTCTGGAAAGCTGTCATTTAGAGGGTTTCAGGATAGTATCTGCTGATGTTATAGTTGGTATTTTATTCACTTTGGCTTTATTCAGGTATGCTACAAGCTCAGGAGTGTTGCATCCCAGCGAGAAGGAAGTGCAGCAGGAGGGCCAGGAGACCTCCTTAGATGGATAAGGAGCTGCTGAGGAAACTTCAAAGGAAAAAAGAGGCTTAGAAAAGGTGGAAGCAAAGACAGGCAGCCTGGGATGAATACAGGGATGTTGTCTGGGAAGCTAGGGACCAGGTGAGGAAAGCTAAGGTCCAGTTAGAATTCAACTTGGCTAAAGATGTTAAGGATAACAAGAAGGGATTCTATAGGCACATTGTGAATAAAAGACAGACCAGGGACAACTTAGGCCCTCTCCAGAAGCTATTGGGTGAACTGGCTACACAGGATTTGGAGAAGGCTGAGGTTCTGAATGACTTCTTTGCCTTGGTCTTCAACGGGAAAGGCTCTGACTGCACCACCCAAGTCTTGGAAGGCAGATACAGGGACTGTGAGAATGAAGACCTTGGGCCCACTGTAGGAGAGGATCTGGTTTGAGACCGTCTTAAGAACCTGAACGTGCTCAAGTCCATGGGACCTGGTGAAATCCATCCGCAGGTCCTGAAGGAGCTGGTGAATGAAGTTGCTAAGCCACTGGCCATCATATTTGAAAAATGACGGCAGTCAGGTGAAGTTCCCACTGACCGGAAAAGGGGAAATATAACCCCCATTTTCAAGAAGGGGAAAATGGATGACCCAGGGAACTACA